>QVIK01000632.1:0-30295 GCA_003957845.1 Oidium heveae | reverse complement strand
TTGCAGTTTTCCATTAAATGCATATCACTTTCTAATCAGAAATAATATACTTCCGTGAATAGTAACCACAATATTGTAGATATACTGGCTCGAAAATACTTTGAAGGATGGAGTCTGTGTTAGATCAATGTTATTTAGCTCCGATGAAATACCGTCAGCTTAAATATTGACATGAGATTCTCGACTAGGATTCAAAGTTGGCGCAGTCCATATCACGAAGTGTAGTTAAGAAGCATTAGAGAATTCTGTTAAATCACAAGTTACAAGGTTTAGGATCTATATTTGTCTATTGGAGTATTACATTCTCTTAATCTTTTATCAATTGATAAAGCTTGATATAAATTATTTATTTTATTATTAGATGAAAGGCTCGTCTTTGTGTANTTAGGATCTATATTTGTCTATTGGAGTATTACATTCTCTTAATCTTTTATCAATTGATAAAGCTTGATATAAATTATTTATTTTATTATTAGATGAAAGGCTCGTCTTTGTGTACATATTAAATTTTGCAAGTTTCAATATCTTATAGAAAATTACACTCTTATTTAATTTGGTGAGTTAGAGAGCCATGTTTGAATAACGCACAGAAACAGCTTTTCCCAATTAATGCTTCGTAGCCATCTGACGCATACAGAACTAGCAACCGGTCGAAATTGAAAAGGGGATAGGCGAGGAATGTCCAGGAAAAAGGAATTCTCATATACACCGGAGCATGTTGCTATACAAGGAAAACAAAAATAAAATAATAGCTGGAAACAAATGATAAATAGAAAACAGAAAACTGAAGCATTATATAATAATTACATGGAAAACAAAGGAAAGATGAAGAACAATTAAAATTTAAAACGCCAGAAAGTAACGAAATAAAACAAAAATATTGAAAGAATGAAACTCAGAAATTATGACTATATACATCAAAAAAAGAACCACAAGCAGAGGTACAAGCTAGTACTTGGTCGGGCCTCCTCTGGCATCAATTACGGCCCTGCAACGATCTCGCCAAGATGCATAAAAATCAGCAATAAATTCATCAGGTACGGCATCCCAGATCTCCTGATTGATCCGACGAAGTTCACCATTTTCTACTCTCCTTGAATCGTGACCCGTGAGAGAGTAATAGTCTTGAATGTATCTCTTCACTTTGGCCCAGACATGCTCAATCAAGTTCAAGTCTGGAGAGTAAGGAGGCCAATCGATTGTCTTAATCTCACGACGACGTAAGTTGTCCTGAGTAAGCCAAGATCGATGGCACGATGCGTTGTCGTGTTGAAACCAGGTGTCCATTCCTTGTGATCGCTTGTACTGAGCCAGTCTTTGTACTTGCGACAAAATGTACGCATCGTACTTCGCTGAATTAATTGTCCCGTACTTCGCTTAATTAATTGTCCCATACTTCTTTTCCCAAAACGTCCCTAATACTTTCCTTCCGTTGTGTATGATTCCGTGAAACATCCAAGCTGGAAGTTTCCCATACTGGGGAGTAAGGCACTCGGGACGAAATCGGTCAAAAAGTATTTCCTGCCTGTCGTCCTCTACAAGAACCGTTGCATACCTTCGGCTATTTGCTCCTCCATGAGCCCAAACTTCATCAAAACATTTGCTCAGATAGTCTCTGAGGGGACCAATGAAAAGCACTCATTGTAAACTCCAAACGCCTTTACTTATCTTTCAGTCTATCTGAGAATCCCCTTTTCTTCGATACTCTTCGTTCGTATCCTTGTGATTAGAAAGCAGTTCGAATCGTTTTCTTCCCAAATTAGTTGAGATCCAATTCTGGGGCGAGATTCGGAATCATGCAGAAGGGTGCGTGGCGATACTGTGGGTTGCTGTGAAGCCAGTTCACCAATTCCTGGGCCTTTTCCTCTGACACTGCTGGTTTCCTCCCGCAACTCTTTTTCCCAGTCTCCAAACCATGACTTCGGACATAATATACTTGCCGTTTAGTGAAACCAAACTGCTCCGCAATTTTTGACACCGGCACTTCTAGATCCAAAGCAGTTTGGATTTTGATTCGATTATCTTTCGTAGTATCAAGACTACGATTTCGATCATTGACTGAAGAAGGCTCAAACCCTTCTAGGTTAGAGCAATTTATTTCTCTTATTTTTGCTCAGTAGTTGCAGTGGGTTAAATTAAAGCATCTACTAACAATTCGGTAGAAATACTCGAATCTGAGCTCTCAACAGTGGGAAAACTGAACTATATCGGACTCGGATTAAATGCCATATGAGGCTGGTACATACTAGAATTTCATCAGTTATTGACTTAGGAATGTGATATTAAACTCTACATACGAATCGGAGTAATAACCTGTGTGCTGTGGTTCAGCAGGAAGACTCGGCCCAAAACTATAAACCATTGGAAATGGAATAGGACTGGTTTTTCTTCGCTATTAGTCAAGTACGGTGATACGGCAACCTACAAGAGAGATTGAAAAGTGGCAGATTCCATCAAAGGGTAAGATTTGTCTATTCGTGACAGAGAGTGGATGATGCCAAGGTTTTCCATTGTAAATTTTGATGTGGTGTATTTGTGCGATGAGGTTGGACTGAAAATGGAAGATGGAGAAGATATGGTTTTGTGATGGTGGAGGAATCTTGTGACTGCGAGAATTTGAAGATACCCATTTTGGTTTCTTGCATTTCTCACCAACTTTCTAGTGTTACATTTGATCGACATCTTACCCCTCCCTGCCTGCATGCATATCATATGTATATGCGAGTTACATTTATTTAGGGTCGGGATAGTATTAATCTAACCCCCTGAAAGAGTAATTTCTATGTAGAGCTTCAGCCACTACAAGTTAGCCTTATGTCGCATGATCTTTAACTGAAAATCATTTTAGTAAATATTCCCCTCCTAAGTCTGCTCAGCGTCAAATTAGAAACACCAGATTACGATACCTTCATTCTTACCTGAAGATTTTTTCCTCATCATGTCTAAGCATGTCTCATTTAGAATTCTGCAATTCTAAACAAGCTTTTGAGGAAGCTCTTGATTTAATTAAGCATTTATGCTATCTATTATAAGTTTTATCTTTTCATTAAGTTCATGGCTACCTAATAAGCAAGATAACTTGTAGTTTCTTTCTGCTAAACCAATAGCACGATAATTGTCTTTAAAATGCAGAAAACTATTTAAAAAAATATGAGCATCTCTTAATTGTTAAAGCCTCGAGCACATTACCCCAAATTCCAATACAGAGTGGCATAAAAATGTTTAACATCTTAAATTCTGGTTTTTCTCCACGCTCAAATTTAAGCAGTAGCCAGACCATCAATACGAGCTTAATGGGATGGAAACTGAAAATTGGAATCTGTTGTTGTATATTGATGAAGTTTGCTCTTCAAATTCTTTGACCGAAACTATTTTATTTTATTTTCGAACCCTTTTACCGGGACCTGACTTTTGATCTTTTAGTCAAATAATTTTTGAGGCTTGGTAAGAACTCTCTTTGGATTTTCTTTGAGCACTTGAGTAATTTATCAGCTGAATCTAAAACACATAATTTAATATTTCTTTAAGCAAACCATCCTTCAATGATTTTTTTACGGTTAAATTTCTACCTCTATTGAAAAGAGCTTTCAGAAAGTGTAAAGCGACAAAATAACCCTATTTGTCTACTGTTCGTGGAGTTTTCAGTGGTTTGTTCACAAATATTTAAAATCGAGGCAAGAAGTCTCCAAATAGTAGATTTTTTAAGTTCTTCATTTGAAAAGCTACTCGGGTTTCGTCTAACGAACTCTTTTGAATTGATAAGGAGGGATTAAACATAGATTTCCAATATATACTGCCGGTAGAATTTTCTCTTGCCTATCAACTCTATTCTGCTAGTCAATCTCATCAACTGAGAAACCATCTGGTTTCAGACGGGATTTCGGATCCTGCCATCAGGGAAAGCTGATGCAATATTTGACAAGTCTTTAACAGGAAAAATTCCTAACGAAGTAATCTATTTGATCAAATTGAATCCAAAGCTTAATTAGGTCCGACAGTAGTATAATTAAGCAAACAATTTGCACTAGAAAATAAGACCTTTGGACTTAGTGGGGCTATCTATTTAGCTATGGCTAAGGATACGAAGCATTATTCGTATTTTATTTTTGATCTCGAGATACATTGGTCCAACAATTTTCAAAAGAGTCCCTTTTTGTTCTTTGAAGGTATCCCTTCAATTTAAGGCAGTTGGGATCCTTTTGGGATCTAATTTTCCATTAAAAAAGTCGCAAAGCCGTTGTTTTGGCTCTTTTTTTCTTCACAAAGGTGCGGGATGAGAGAGAGAGAGAGAGATGATTAATAAATCTTAATTATGTTTCTCTTCTGACGCTGCTAATAGCTAGCAATGACTGGTACGGCAAAAAAATTTTCGCCATGGATAATTAGTTTTCAGAGAATTAGTTTCATATGTCTATCGCAGACAAAAGTATATAGTCAAAAGCCCTTAATTTTATTTTTACCTTTTAAGACAAGATTTTATAGCAGCATAGGTGTATATAGTGGTAATGGTGTTGGTAGACTCAATTATATTTCATAGAATTTTCATAGTGTTTTGGTGACGGTTAATGAGCTCTGTAATTTCTGAGTTTTCAATACTGATGGATAGAGCGAGACTGTATGTGGTGATACAAGATACAGATGGATACTTAATTTAGGAGAATGAACTTTACCCAAAGAAATTTGTCTTCTTCAAAGTCTAAAAGAACCAGATAAAAAATCTCTGCTGTACGGGAAACCATATTGAAGGAATAGAGCATTGATCGGCTGTAAGAAGGCAAGTGTGCCAGTAATCAACATAAAAATTACCCTTTGTGGGAGGTTAGATGGTTAGTTCAGCCCAAGAAAAATAAGTATCTACACTTTCTTGCGTATAAGTGCTATATGTGAAGCTTTCTTTCATCCATGTTCAAACTCAGCCACCACGTGACTGCATTTAATCTGTTTAATCTAACTTTGGTTTCTTCCATCTTAGCTGGTTTCCTATCAAACTATGCTTCTTTTCATGCCTATCATACCAGGGCAGGGGCTTTAATATATCCCGCTGCTCTATACAAATTCTTCGAATATCTTCCAGCCTTTTTGGCCGAGAGTCAATTCCAATGATTCTATTCTCCTACGTCCACTTATGCTTCGCCTGTTCGCTGGTGCTTTTGGGCATTGCGTTAAGTCGCCCACCGACTTTTTTCTTCCAAAACTACGGTATAAGTCAGCTGCTTAGTGATTTCAAAGATGATGGATATGCTGCGAAATCCCCATAGCCTTTTCGAACTTATAAAGTAGGCGTACGAAAGCTGCCCGTGAAATGACAGTTCTGGCGTTTTCTTACAGCTCATTTTTATATCAAGATCCACATATCAGCGTGGACAAGCTAAAGGTTACCATGCAGCAGTTAGTTCTTTTATGGATTTAAGGGTTGATTTTCTATTGCGGCTATTGTTCAGACCTGTGGTAGGCCTCTGGTTCCAGGCCCTGTGAGGCCTTTAGAATTTAATGCTTCTCTCACCAGCTAGTCTGCAATTTTATGTCCTGCAATAACTTTATACCTTGGAATCTGAACTACCCTTACTAGGGCATCCGAAGTTGTTGAAATGCTCTGGTTATTCTCACAACAGTGGTAAATCACAAATTTTAGAAAGCAAATGACATCGAATCTTACGAATTCAGCGTGTGGAAGAGTCCGACTTTATACATATCTTTTAGTTGAAACGGAGATTCTAAAATCTCAGGCATATCTTATTTGGAGTTCAGGCTAGCTGGGGTAAAAGAATTGAAGCGTTATAAAAAAGTCCCTACTATACCCTTGAAGCGATATTTACCCCTGCTTCAGCAAGGAAACCTCAATCGTAGCGACATTGTATGAACTTAGACATCTAAATCTCGAGTAAGTTGTTCTCGAAAGCGGGAAGTTGGTGGCATTAAAATACTCATGGCCTTCCTATTAGAGTAGCTTACTCACTGGCTATTAGTAATTGGAGAAAGGTCGATTAGGATTATTTAAATTATGTCCCTGAAGAATTACGTGAAGTATTCTCCCGAACAAAATATTTGAAGAACGATCGAGTGAAAGAGGACAACTTATTGTCAAAAATACCTAAGAAAAGATCCCTCAAAATGAAAGTCGAATCATGCGGATCTCATTTCTCGTTAGTTTATTTCGATTAGAAGTTTATCGGCAAAATACAGGGATATACCCTACATTTTATGATCTATCCACGGAACATTCTCAGCTACCGCGGACCAGTAGGCGCGGATGTCCTTGAACCTTTTTTAAAAATGCTAGATTCCACGAATCAGAATTATTGACCCTGGGGTATGGGTGAGACCCGACTATCCCTGCAGGCTTTTCAACATCGATTTGTCTTCACGTCAAAAGGGGAAATCCCAGCTAGAATATGTGAGTTTCGGCACTTCGATTTCTCGACCCACACTGGCGGGGTCTAACGGTATGATCGTTTAGATGTTCGACGTCGGTCGTCATCAATGTCCGACCTTACCATCGCCGTCCCTAACTTTTCCTTCAACTCTCGACTCTCAACTCTCACTATTTTGACTAATAATCAAAGGACAGGCATAGATGGGACGAGACAAATGTTGAGTGACGCGAATAGGGTGGTTTCGATGCCAAATTTATATCCGTCTCTCTTGGAGTTCAAGAATTATTGGGCACAAGAGGAAACGAGATGAAACAATTTCTTTAACATTAACTTCCAAGAACCAGACGTTAATACAATGTTAGAGGTATATTCTTAAAAGTAGACATGCGCTGATTTTTTCGTGGACTTCTCGCCAATCGTGGAGGGCTCATACAGCACCCAGCCCAGATGAGACAAACGTAGGTAACTGAGAGTGATTGCCTACAAGCTTGAGAGTTGAGGATCTGAAGTTGAGTAGTGTATCAATTTTACTCGCGTTTCCACTTTGTTATCCATCAGCCAGGGAGAATGCCCGCGACTGTTCATCTGTCTACCCAAGAGACTTCTTATTTATTCTGCCCGTAGCCACATCAATTGAATGTCATACATTCCTCTGCTTGAGTTCCCTTTTCAAAATTTCTGTGTTTTCGTTTTTTCGTATTTTTCGTTTTCTGCTTCACTTCTTTAATTATTTTAATTTTAATAAACTTTTGTCCTTGATTTTCAATAGCCCTCACTTTTGACATCTGCTGTTAGCTTTTACGATTCATTTTCCGTATAACCTTATTAATAAACCATAATCTATTATTCTAGCACAGCATGTCTGCTCTACTTTTTTCCATTTTCACACTCTCTCAATTAGTGGCGTCGGGCCCGGTTGCCCGACGATCAACTTTGGCAGCTGGCTGCGATCCCGCTACAAGATCTCTTGCTATAGGATTTCAAGATAGCATTGCAGCTGAATATCAAGAGCTTTCCATTGCAACTCAGCTAAGCAACACGCTAGCAGTTAATCCGGTTGACGTGACCAACTTCAATGTACAGCAGGCTCAGCTCTACTTCACTGTGCAAAAAGCAGTAATGATACGACAAAATAATCAAATCATTCCAAACTCAAACCCAGCTGTAATCCAGGGCTTAAATAATGTGGCTATCTCCCAACAACTGGAGTTACTAGCAGTACAAAATCTTGGGGTCAGTAATCAAATCCAGACATCGCTTATGGTCAACAACCTCAGAGCGGCTTTTATCGAAGACATAAATCAAAATACGAACAGTCTTTCACAGGTAATTTAACATTCTGTCCATAGTCGAGCCCATTGATGCAATAACTAACTGACAAACAGTTACTTTCTCAATGTCCGGGTGGGATAGGCAACAATGGTCTGGGTACAACAGAGTCACTCCAATCAAGTCTCCAAAATAGTGGAATTCTTCAGAATGGAGTGGTTCCAAATGGTAACATTCAGATCGGAAACATTCAAAATGGGAACATTCAAAATGGGAACATTCAGAACGGAAACATTCTAAATGGTGGAATACCAAACGGAAACATTCAGAACGGAAACATTCTAAATGGTGGAATACCAAACGGAAACATTCTAAATGGTGGAATACCAAACGGAAACATTCTAAATGGTGGAATACCAAACGGAAACATTCAGAACGGAAACATTCTAAATGGTGGAATACCAAACGGAAACATTCAGAACGGAAACATTCTAAATGGTGGAATACCAAACGGAAACAGTCTAAATGGTTGGTTTCAAAATGGTGGATTTCCAAATACCAACTTTCAAGGCAATGGTATTTCAAATAGTAATATCCAAAATGGTAGTATACTGTCAAGAGTAGAGAGTGGACCTAATGTCGAGTCCATAAATGGCGGAGATGAATCTCAAAAAGGATCCCAGGCTGGAGGCGAAATGGAATCGTCAAGTGAGCCTCAAGATGTTAACAATAGTGAAAAAAGCTCCTTAGAAGCATCATGAGAAATTAAAATAAAAGTTTGCAATACAAATCCTGTGTCATGATAAAAAGAAAATAGTACTGTGCTATTTCTATTCATTTGTATTTTAAATAATTGTAATGATCCGGTAAAGATCACTTGTGTATCAAAATCTAACACTTAAAAATAAAATATAGAATGAAATTAATTACACTATACTACACCCCTATAAATTTGCAATTTCAACCAATCAATAAGGCCAATAAGCTTATTATATCCTTCTGTGGACTTGATTGAATTGCTAAAATTCATGCGGAATTCAGAAGTAGACAATTGTAGAAATGATATGTGTATGGCCCAGTTAAGTTTTATCGTTAGAAGACATCAATTGAAAAGGCACACCTTTAGTAATGATGATTGGAGGCGGATAGTCCAAAATAACAGGAATGATTCTGGAGTAAATGGCTCTTCTGACTTCAATCCGGGGTTATTAGTCACGCTGCATAACAAAGTCGAGACGAGAAAGAAACTCCATGCATGGCAAAAAGGTCTACTTGTTGTCGTGGGTTATTGTTAAGATTATGAGCTGACTACGGACATGGTATTACCTGTGTAATATAGTAGAGTGACTTTTACTACTCTTAGTAAAAGTTAAGGGTTTGAAGTGAGTAAACATTATAATTGAATAAAGAGATAAAACTCGTTTAGTGAAAGATATCAATATATTTACATAGAAGAAGTTATGGTACTCATACAATACTAGAGCCGCTAGTCGGCTCTAGCGCATTGGTTCTTTTAACAAACACAGCAAACACAATAAGTTCAGGCTAGTCTCTCTCTAGGATCTATTGTTTGCCCACATCATTGAATCTCATCGGTATTATGAGCGTGAGCCAGTTGATCACAACACTCCCCCTGACGATAAGCATGATTCTCTCTTGAGAATGGTTATAGTCATATTAGTTGAACATTGGACTTGACCTTTGTCAATCCGTCAGCTAGTTGTAGTTTTGATTCTATATATACCGGATTAATAAATCCATTTTTATACTGTCGCCGACAGTAGTGATTTCGAAGAGCTATGTGCTTTGATCGTTTATGGTTCTCGTGATTTTTGACTAGGGAAATTGCCGATTGATTATCGACGTACAAAGTAGTACATATTGAGCCTTTGATAACGTTTTGCAGTTTAATTGACTCTATGAGTGCTTTCACCCATTGTAGTTCTCTGCACGTTTCTGTAGCTGCTAAATATTCTGCTTCACTTGTTGAAAGAACAACATCTCTTTGGAGGTGTGATCTCCAACTAATTGGTCCAGAAGTTAACCTAACCAATGATCCGGATGTCGACCTACTTGTTGTAGGATCCCCCGCAAAATCTGCATCAGAATACGCTTCAAGCGTGGGCCCATCCTTATTTCTTAGAAAGGTGATACCTCTAGTTGGATCCATCGCAATTTACCTTAAAACTCTGCGTGCAGCATTCAGATGTTCGTCAGATGGGTTCACTAAGAGCCGCGCCAGATGGTTGACCGAACACGATATGTCTGGGCGAGTGTTATTTGCCAGATATTGCAGCCCTCCGATGATAGAGTTGTATACTTGTTTTAGCTGTGCCGAAGCCTGTTTATTACTTGGCTCCATCATTCGTTCCAGTGGAGATATTGCTACCTTACAGCTTTTCATTCCGTGTCTCTCTAACAGTTTCCCAGCATATTTTTCCTGTGACAGTTTTAACGAATCTTTGCTAGGGCTATTAATATGGATGCCGAGAAATAAGTTCGAATCGACTGTTTTCAATTTATATTTTGAATGCAGAGCTCTCATAAGTTTCTCTACCTTACTTTTGCTTGGTCCCATGACCTGAATATCATCAATATGAATTATGGCGAACAAGTAGCTATTCTTGTTGGTATAGAGACAAACATCGGCTTCAGTAGGCAAAATTCCTTGCGTCTCAAGGAACATCTTCATGTCATCGTACCATAGTGCTGCAGCTTGCTTTAGCCCATATCGTCCTTTTTGATAAGCACTATTTTATTATCCTTCTTGAAACCTTCCGGAAGTTCCATGTACAGGTTGACGTCTAAGTGTGGATTTAAAAATGCAGCCGGGACGTCCCCTTGGCGTCGGTGCCATCCTAAACGATGTGCAAGTGCCAGCATGATTCGGCCTGTCTCTAGTTGTGGTGTCGGAGCAAATGTTTCTTTATAATCGATACCGGGTCGTTGGGTAAAACCTTTAACTGTACATCTTGCTCAGTGATTTTCTAGGGTACCGTCGGCCTTATATTTTCTTTTGAAAACCCACTTAGTTTTCATCAAGGTTCTGCCTTTCGGCAGTTTCTTGCGATCGATGGCCTTTATTGTCCCTGTTTTATCTAAAGAGTGGATTTCCTCTAGTGCTGCCTTATACCATTCTTTTGCGTCTGAGCTGTTCATAGCCTCTGTCCATGTCTTTTGATCTGTTGTGGTCTTGACCACCTTTCCATGATGAAGCTTGTGGTAATCAGTCCTCTTAATTGGTCTCCCCCGCCTACTAAGTATGATCTCCTGCTCTGGAGATCTACTACGCTTAGTACCAGCCAATGGGGGGATTGGATCCCAGCCTGTCATGATTTGATCATATTTTTTATCATCGTTGCTTGTGATCAGCTCAGATTGCTCCCCCTGGCGTGTGAGTTCTCTATTTGTTGATTGTCCGACCTGTTAGCATTACATCTTTTTCACAATAACTATCATACTCCGGGTCATTGATGGATGATCGTCTATCAGATGATTTTCGTTCCTCCTCACATGTTAGTTCATTGTTATTATTTGACTGGGTTGCAGCCGAGTCTTCGGATTCGTACTGGCTATCATACTCTGAGCCATTTATTGAAGATGGCGGTGGAGGATGGTCGATGGTGACGGGTTTTATGATTAAGGATTCTTGGTTACTTGTCTTGCTGGGTTCCTTTGAACTTTGCGGCCAGATATTATCTGGGATTTCAGGTGCAGGTGGTGCAGGTGGTGCTGTTGGTACTGCTATGCTCTCTTTTGAAGTTGAGAATGGAACATTTGAATTTTTATTTATCAGTGGGATATTCGGCGCATTAGGAGCTGCCACTTTACCCTCCCCCTTACACTTAGAAGGGTGAAAATCATTGTGAGGTTCACTATTGGTTATTTTTTCAATGAACTTGCTAGATGTAGCCCGTGCCACTGCACTAAGGCCAACACAATCACTATCACTATCTGACTTGCTACAAAATTCTATCTTAGTTTGTTCAGAGGCGGCCCTTGCTTTTCCTTTAATTTTTGAATTATTTCGAAGTCTGGGATGTTGTTTGAAGCAATTCTCGTTACGGTGTTTATGTTTGCACATCTTACAGCTATCCTCGGGATATTTATCCTTACCGTTACGGCCTTTGCCCTCAGGCTTTTTATCACTGTACGCCATTGCGACTTGTGCATATCCGACAGCCTCGCGCCCTTTGGCAACTTGTCTCAATGTTGACATCATAATACCCAATGATACGTACTTATTATTGATATCATATATCTTGGTTTGACGCCATGAGTCCAACCAACCAATCCCTTCAGTTCCAAGTTCAAATAAATAACCAGCTAATACAGCTGAGATCCCGAAGGAAATCCCCAGGTCTCCACTGAGACCCCCAGCATTGGAAGAATGCAAGGTTTCTGCAGCAATATTAGCATCTAAATAATGCTGCATAAATTTATTGCAGTATTTGTCAACGTTGGTGGTGAGCTTAGTCATTAGTAATTCCCTAATGGAAGTTTCCCAAGGGGCGTTGGCGCCCTCTTCTCTGACACTAAGAACGTGCTCGTAGATACATTTTGCAGACATACTCATCAGCCTCGGTGGACAAATGGATCTTTCAATGCGCGAAGCGAGAATGCTCCTTGCTTCAATCTCCCCTTCTTGGAAGATTTGCATATCCGTCTCATATTTACTCACCGCTGCCTCATAGGCCTCAGCAGAACAAGGTCCCTTCTCTGGTAATCTAGGTGCAACAATCGCTTTGATACCGTTGATATCATGAAAGACATGACCGATACATCGTCTTCTAACAAGGGCAGATTGTAAGTCCGCAATCCACTTGTACATGTTAGATTTAAGGGTAGTGGAAGAAGCAACAGTTGTTAGACTGTGTGATGCCACGTAGATATTTTGGATGAAATCTAAGTGAGAAGATGAAAGTGGGTAGAAAGATAATTTTATTGTTGTAATTATGTGGGCACAGTGGGAAACACCGTGATTTAGTAGTTAAGATATTACATAACTACGCTAACTGTGATTCAGTGGTTTGGTATACGCTAAACTGAATACGTTAGTCCTTGCATGACAAGGATCCTACAACCAAATTAGATTAACTAATTTCAACAGTACAGAGTGACCCCTTGGCCAAGTACAACTTTACTTTACGTATCAGACATCTTTTTGGAATATTAGCCAGAAACTCTACTAGCTGGAAGCGCGCCCGGGCTCATAACCTGTTAAGATTATGAGCTGACTACGGACATGGTATTACCTGTGTAATATAGTAGAGTGACTTTTACTACTCTTAGTAAAAGTTAAGGGTTTGAAGTGAGTAAACATTATAATTGAATAAAGAGATAAAACTCGTTTAGTGAAAGATATCAATATATTTACATAGAAGAAGTTATGGTACTCATACAATACTAGAGCCGCTAGTCGGCTCTAGCGCATTGGTTCTTTTAACAAACACAGCAAACACAATAAGTTCAGGCTAGTCTCTCTCTAGGATCTATTGTTCGCCCACATCATTGAATCTCATCGGTATTATGAGCGTGAGCCAGTTGATCACAACAGTTATGGAGGAGGCCATGAACGAAGTTATACTTCGAGACAAATAAAAGGAAAACCTATATTCTGAAATTTCCATGGAGATAAGCTGAAGCTTTTTAAACCTAGAGAGGATTAACTTATTTCAAATCATGAAGAGAATCATCCTGTATATCAAAACATTCGTGGAAAAAATACTCATTCTATGCTCCCAAAAATCCCTATAGGATATTAATTAAACGGCCTGAATTAGTCGAAAATTTAGTCTTATTTCAATATTATTTCAATATTATTTCAATTTTATTTCAATTTTATTAGACCAGCAAAATACATTAAATTGGTTTCCATTGCTTTTGTGCAGTTGAAACTTGAAATTTAAAGACAAGATGGGCTAGCTGTGTGGTTCTGGATATTTATGGAAACAGCTCTCAACTGTATGTAGTTTAGCAAAATTTAGATTTACGATTCTCTAGTGCGCGCATGACAGAATGCTTAGGAGATAGCCAACATCCAAGTATCATCTGTATTGAGAATGAAGTAATTCTATATCTGGCAAATCGGCAGCATTGATCATGTATTCAGCAGTGCATCTAGACGAAAAAACAGTTCCTGTTGTAAATTTTATCTTTCAGAAGCTGTGTTGATCAGTATAGAGAGTTTACGATGTAAACGTAGTTGTCTCTACAATAGTAAACCATTCAGATTAGGAAACTCGCGTTGTTTGAATACACGATTTAATTCCTTCAACCACTTTATCTATCTAGGCTCCTGAGGCAATTCAAAAATATTCGAAGTGAATATTTTTTTCGTTAATGGTGTAATGAACTATATATTTGATACCTTCTACTTCAATATTATTCTGTATTTGGACAACATTTGAAATTAGTTGGTTGTTAATGTTTACTGCATGTTCAATAACCGCAAATAAAACATAATATTCATTGGCTCAAGTAATTACCTAATTTATAACACCAAGTATTGAATGAAGATGCTAATCAATTGAATATCAGACTCATAGTATTAAAAAATCATCGTGTTGTATTTCAAGTGTCGGTTAACTCCTTGTTTTCCTGTTATGAAAGATGTTACGATTATAAGTTACAGATTAATTCAACTCGCAAAAACATTCAGAATCTAATATGGCAAGTTTTCTCTTGGAAAGTCTACCTCCTAAATGCGACTATATTACATATCTCACCATCATCGAATCACATCTTTCTCCGGAAATACTACCAACATTGAATGAAATTCTTCAAGACCAAGAACTTACCCAAAATATTGGTTGGGATCTTATTCATCTTCTCTTGCCGATACCTAATTCAGTGTCATGTCTGACTACAATTGCAAAATATGGGAATCCAAGAGAAGTGATTTTGAAGGCTACAGAAGCTTTGCAATTAGTTCGGCTCAACTCAGAGCAGGCGGAATCTGAGGAGCATGCAGATATAGAGCCGACTAATGATGAAAAATTTTGTATACTTATTAACCTTCTATCAATACTACATCCAAGAATTAAAACCAAACATCCGTCACGGTTTCTTTCAACTACCTTGAAATCGATTCTCACAACGTATCGTCCCTCTAACTCGGCAACCATTGCTATTATCTCTTTCCTACACGCAATATCCTGGGACAAGAAAACATCCCTGACAGATAGATTATCTAGCGTAAATTTAAATACCCACAGTAAAAAAGAGGAACCTCTTGCTCCTGATCCAGAAGCCCAGGATGAAGATCCACAAGAAGAGGAACTTCAAATTAAACTCATACAATCATTCATCACACACATAATAGAGCAATATGTAGCTGAAAACCCATTAGATTGGGCTGCTCGTTTATTTGAACACCTTCATCCAGAGAAGGTTATTGAAGGACGATGTCTTGGAAAAGCATTTAGAGAAGATCCCACTCTTCAAGTCAGAGAGAAAACCTTCGGTCAGCTAGTGGTAAGTGTGTGAGATACCCTGAATCTACGTTATTATTGTTTTTAATTCTTAGGATGTTTGCCGGAATTTTGGTCTAATGCAATACAATACTTTATTCGACATTTTTTCCTCCAAACATGTTCTTCTAGCTGAACAGAACTATCAAGAATATGATTCTTGCTTAGAAGATATAACACCTTCTAGAGTAGGCTCTCTCTTACTTGCAGCATACTCGATTGTCTCTTCCATACTTTTTAAATCACCAGCGTCCCTACCTCAACTAACAATTTTTCCTGATCACGCGCAATTGGTTAAAATTTTTATTGGGGTCGAAGGACCTGACCTGGTTGAAGAAAATCTATTAGGAACAATAGATGCAATACTTTTAATTGGGTTGTGGCTTGAGAGTCAAAATAAATTCGTTGCTGGGCCTCTTGAAGACAAAGAATTCCTTGAATATCTTCAGTGGCTTTCTTTCCTCTCTTTAAAAACACCTTCGTCATCTCTTAGATACGTAGCTCATGTGCTTAGTTCTAATATACTTCATGCACACCCTGTCGACCGTTTACGGCTAACATTTATTACGGATACGCTCGAGAACTGCCCGTACGAATCTCTGAAAGCTTCTGCAGTGTCATGGTTAAAAGAAGAGCTAATAACTGCATTTGAGAGGAATTCTAATGATGTTTTTGCGTCTCCAAGTGCTCTTGCTGCAACACAACCATTCATGTTTCCATCGACTTCAGGCATGCTAGAGGCAAGTGATAACGAATTGGTCGAGGAAATTAATGATTCATATCCTTTTCATATGGCTGTCCTTAATTTTGTTATTTTTCTTAGTGGAAATAAGTACCTTCACGTTTTGCCAACCAGAATGCTGAATGTTGCTGAAGAATTATATATAAGGCCTTTAAAAACAGCTTGTGAGAGATTGTTGGACATAGAATCCAAAAACTCTAACTCAGATTCTGATGATAGTCAAATGAGACTACAGTTATTAGAAGAGCGCCTGAACTTAAGTTTAGTGGGAATAGCAAACTTAAGTATGTCGAAGGACGAAACTCTCAAGAGTGATAAAACTCTCATGATATAATCATATTTGCATTTTAAGATCCTTGCAAGTATTAAAAATCCTATAGTTTTAAATGTCACAAGATATTTTACCTTCAAATCCCACTCTAGAAAACTTCGAGTTATGGCACAGTGACTCCTTTGATCTGATTATGTAGAAAACAACCCTTATAAAGTATGATTATTTTTTCAATGGAAATGAACTTTACTGATTCTTGGCTAACTATTGTCTTGTGGCACTTTATTGTTGTTGGACTCAACTGTACGTATAGGATAGGATCTATATTTATGTTTGTTATTAATTTTGCTCTGCTATAGTTTTAGCTCGGCCCTCCCAATACGACTTTTCATAGTTATTTAGCTGCATTCTTACAGGGCAATAGAGTATTGGCTACAGTAAAACTTTGTCCCTATGCGCCATAATTGTAGAAAGATTTTGAAAAAAAAAATTTTAGATTTTAATACTTGAAATTGACGAAATTTTTTAACGAGACTTTTATTCTATTCCCTTCCCCAAGAAACATGACAAAGGCAGGTTTGAAAATATTCTGTGGTAGCTATATTTGCGCAAGATAGATCTAGTTCTAGCAGCAATAACTTTTGTCCTTGGCACAAAACAGGTGGACTGGCTCATAGTTTGGAGAGAGAAAGAGAGACAAAGGTATATAATCATAACAGCCAGTTTAATTTACTACAGTTGATATTGTCTTCGCTCCGATTAACGGCAGGAAAACAAGAACAGTCTACCAATATGATATATGTTACATCGAGATTTAAAATGAATATTGTAGAAAATGTAGACACAGACATAGTAATAGGGAAAGCTTTAAACAACGAGAACTAGCACCATAAAAAAGGGCCCTGTGTAGGGAAAAAAAGTGGAAGAAAAGGGGGTTGCTGTAAGAAATGGTTCGGATTCTAATAAAGATAGCGATATTTTGATAGCATCACTGAGTTGCGGTCAATCTATGATACAGGCAATTTCTTTCCTGAAGAGAAATTCGGTAGTGATTTCAGACCTTGCACAAAAGCCTTCAGATGTGATCAAGCAGTTGGAACTATATCATTTCAAAATCGAGGAATAGCCCAACTGTCAGATCACGGGCTGACTTGGTAACTGGAGACGAAGAAGATATAACGGTAAATTTAGAATAAAGTATAACAAGGGGTAGAAGGTAATGAGGTTGACAAAGAACTAAAGCTCAAAGTACCAAAGGTTTAAGGTAACATAGATTCGAGGTAACATAGATTCAAAGTAAACAAAGGTTCAAGGTAGTCTTGGAATATATATTGTATTTCTAAAGACTCTAGGAAAGACGGAAGACAAGGCGTGAAGAACTGAACTATCTAGGACTCTCTCTTATTTATGTACATTTTTCCGTTCTTATTACTATTACTTTGAGTTAAAAACGATGTCACCTTTCCAAAAATAGAAGATAACCTCTATATCAATGCATCTGTAATTCTGACGTTTGATAAACCTTCACGCCACCTTTTCTGCTGTTGCTTTGGTATAGATTTATTTTATGGCTAGAGCTGGTTGACGGAGTTACCGAAACTAAAATAGAACTTACTGCAGGGGTTTCCAAAATATATTTAAGCGACCGCTACGAAAGAATACACCACTCCACGCTATGACGTCATCAATAAAAATTGAAAATACGTGCGTGGATTTGAATTATTACACCAACCAAAGTTAGGAAATCAGCCTAGTGCTTCAGTTAGATGATGCTCTCTACTCTTCTGATTCTTCAAGTAGCATTTTATTGGCTGGTAGATATCAACGATTATGAAATTTTTTTGCTAAATGTTAGTAAATCCCTACTTATTCAAATGTGATGTAGAAAAAAAAGATAGGCCAGTTGCTTAGCCTATGAATAAGAACGATGTATATCACAGTCGGACCTCTCTTATGAATAACCTCCAAGATGGAATACCGTTTCTCCGTTCGATTTGGGACTGGCT
The DNA here is from genome assembly GCA_003957845.1 of Oidium heveae. Lineage (NCBI taxonomy): Eukaryota > Fungi > Ascomycota > Leotiomycetes > Helotiales > Erysiphaceae > Oidium > Oidium heveae. The sequence goes on along the minus strand of QVIK01000632.1, from coordinate 12,161 downwards.
AGACTCTTTGGAACCTCTTATATGGAAAATTTTCCCTTTCTATAGAATAGCAAATCTTTGTTTGAATTACATTCCTTATGAGAGGTTCTACTGGGTACACATCCTCTCAAATACTGACAAGAAACTAACTCCTCGATAACCATAACTGCACCAAGTATTGCAAGAATACCACATGAAAAACGCTCAACATTGGCACCAACGACTGGGTCAATAAGGTCATGACTTCTTAAAGAAAACAGCCGAGTGCTCAAAAGGCCTTGTAGTAATTAATATGAATGATGCCCTAGTATGTAGTACTTATCATTTAAGCAAAGCACAAAGGTTCGTATCCATGGAGCTAGGTATGTCACCCAATGAGCCATTAGATGAAGTTTTCATAGACATTTTTGGAATAATTATTGCTACTATCGATGGCACAATAATATGCAGTAATAACTGCAGATACAAACACACCTATGCTACTGGCAATTATTTCAAAGACTAAAGACCTAATTGCACCACTTCTCATAGAGTGCATAAAGACCCAGAATCTCCAATATTGTAAGAGAATTCGCGCAATTCTCAAAGATGAGGGCTTAAAATCCTTTCCGATCAGAACTCACTACGATCACCATGAAATACGTAGAGAAATATCTCCCCCTAATGTGTCAGAGGAAAATGGATTATCAGAATCATCAAACTAATTCTCAGTCATGTACGCTCATTGCTTATCGACGCTAGTCTATGGTGGTGGATTCATGGAGAAATGTTTCATCTAGGGTGGATTTTGCTTGGCGAGATCGTTGCAGGGCCGTAATTGATGCCAGAGGAGGCCCAACCAAGTACTAGCTTGTACCTCTGCCTGTCGTTCTTTTTTTTAATGTATGTAGTCATGATTTCTGGGCTTCATTCTTTCAATACTTTTGTATTATTTCGTTTCTGGCTTTTTTAATCTTAATTCTTCTTCATCTTTCTTTTGTGTTTCATGTAATTATTATTTAATGTTTTCTGTTTTCTGTTTTCTATTTATCATTTGTTTCCAGCTATTATTTTATTTTTGTTTTCCTTGTATAGCAACATGCTCCGGTGTATATGAGAATTCCTTTTTCCTGGACATTCCTCGCCTATCCCCTTTTCAATTTCGACCGGTTGCTAGTTCTGTATGCGTCAGATGGCTACGAAGCATTAATTGGGAAAAGCTGTTTCTGTGCGTTATTCAAACATGGCTCTCTAACTCACCAAATTAAATAAGAGTGTAATTTTCTATAAGATATTGAAACTTGCAAAATTTAATATGAGAAATGTAAGTACACAAAGACGAGTCTTTCATCTAATAATAAAATCAACAATTTATATCAATCTTTATTACTTGATAATAGATCAAGAGAATGCAATACTGCAATAGATAAGTGTAGATCCTAAACCTCGCAACTAGTAATGTAACAGAATTCTCTTATGCTTCTTAACTACACTTCGTGATATTGACTGCGCCAACTTTGAATCCAAATCGAGAATCTCATCTTAATGTTTAAGCCGACGGTATTTCAGCGGAGCTAAATAATATTGATCTAACACAGACTCCATCCTTCAAAGCGTTCTCGAGCCAGTATATCTACAATATTATGATTGCTAGCGACGGAAGTACGTTATTTCTGATTTGAAAGTGAAATGAATTTAATGAAAAAATACAATAGATTAACATTAAACTCGTCCAAAAGGTAATTGTCGGATTTTTTCCATGTCTCTGAAATTAACAGAAGTGGCAGAGATCATGAACGGCTTTTTTTCCCATCAAAGGAAACATTTTGCTCTGAAATCAAACGTCGAAGATGTTGGACATCATCTTGCATTGGATACGACTTTTAGCCCTGTCAAATTTCTTGTCTGGATCAGAAAAGTCTGCGTTAGATGTTAGATTTTTGAAAGTTGAAAATTTATTTTGCGTCAAAATAACGTTTTTGACTTGTTGATCCTATGGACAATCCATGTCTAGCAAGACTTCCGGATGTGAAAAAAGAAAGTTATGAAATAATCGTACATAAGAAGTATTACTTTAGCGCAGAAATATCCCAGTAAAGATCTGTGTGACCCCAGCTAGCGCATTTTTTAATCCTTGATTTCAGGCCAAACTGCATGCATATATATATGCGAGTTACATTTTTCCAGGTTCGAGATAGTAGTATGTGTATGTTTTTTGTATTGATATTATAAGATTGTAGATGTTATAAGTGATAATCAGGTGATCGTGATATATATTCTAAGAGTATGTTCTATGTGTATTCTATCCTAGTGCGAGTAATCGCAAGTATATAGTCTAGATTACCCCTTTTCCCCCTTTTCCTTATATCGGTTAAGCTATGTACCCTAATAGTCGATCCTAATCTCGCCTATTCACTGCATATATTTATACATGCATAATTCTGCATACATAATCCTGCATACAGATACAAATATATTATTCAAATTTATGACTAAGCTATAGATTACTTCACTTGATCTTGACTCGTTTCCTGCAACATTAATCTATAGCGTCTTGAATACGTAGGTTCAAACGAGAATTGGGCCAATTCCTTGAACAACGAATGAGGAGCTTCTATTGGAATTGATATAGCATAAATCAAGGTTATATATATATATATATATATATATATATATATATATTTGTGTGTGTGTGTTATAATCACAAATTTACAGTTCATTAATCCTTGGAGGAATACATTGATTATTTATAGGAGGAAGAAGAAACTTGAGAAGAAAGTAAATTAATCATTCTATTTTCAGATAGGGATACTTATATATATAAATATATAGATAGATAGCAATTTTATGTAAGTTCATAAAAGTACAGAGACATTAAAATAATGGATTACTATTAAATATTTTTATAGAGAAGTCACCTGTACCCAATTTCGCCTAATAGTCGTTTATAATACTGATGTGTCTTTGCACGTAGATACACAGCAAGCATATCGTGTTATCCTGGCTAAAAATCTACCAATCGCCCCATTTTAGATTTTTTTGCATCAATTCTAGAAGTAGGAGCTAATAATTCAAATCGATCTTTATTTTGAGCTACCTCAATTCTCATTTGTGTTTTTTGAGCTACCATTTCTAGAAGACGAGTTTTGATTTCTGTTATTTGAGGAACCAGTTGGAGATGGTGAGTTGTCGTCTTGAATGTTTGAGGCGCTAGTAGGAGAAGCCATAGTGCTATTTGTACCATTTAATGATCCAAATTGAGAGTTCCCATTCATGCCGTTGTTTTCGTTGTTGCCATTGTTGCCGTTGTTGCCATTGTTGCCATTGTTGCCGTTGTTGCCGTTGTTGCCGTTGTTGCCGTTGTTGCCGTTGTTGCCGTTGTTGCCATTGTTGCCATTGTTGCCATTATTGCCATTATTGCCATTATTGCCATTATTTATGTTGTTGCCATTATTGCCATTATTTATGTTATTGCCGTTGTTTAAGTTGTTGCCGCTGTTTAAGTTGTTGCCATTATTTTGGACAATAGATTGCAGTGGCTGTGTTGTACCTAAACCATTGTTGGATGGCCCACCAGGACATTGAGAAAGAACCTATGCATAAATTAGTCTTTACGTTTATTTTATAAGTGCATCCAGAGGAACTCAATAAGTACCTGTGTAAGAGTATTCGAATTTTGGTTGATCCCATCCGCAAATGCCGCCATAAGGCTGTTGACTGTATTAGCTGTCTGGATTAGATCACTATTTCCCAGCTGTTGTGTTGCCAGCAATTCTAGCTGTTGAGCATTGGCCACAGTATTTAAGCCCTGAATTACTGCTTGGTTTGAGTTTGGGATGTTTTGATTGTTCTGTCTAATCACGATTCCTTGTTCTACTGTAAATAATAGTTGAGCCTTTTGTACTTGGAAGGTATTTGCATCAACTGGGTTTGCTGCTAATGTGTTGCTCAGCTGAGTTGATATGGACAGCTCTTGATATTGCACCGCTATATTATTTTGAACTCCTAAGGCTAAAGCTCTTGTAGCGGGATCGCAGCCAGCTGCTAGAGTAGATCGTCGGACGACCGGGCCCGACGCTACTAGTTGAGAGAGTGTAAAAAGTGAGAAGAGAAGGGCAGACATGTTTAATTGATTATAAAAATTAAATTTTTGAAATCTGAAATTTGAAATTAAATTTTAAGAAAAAAAGGAGAGAATAAAATATTATGATATGAAGAAAGAGATTATGATATGAAGAAGAACTGGAATGCTGAATGAATATACTGAAAGAAAACACTGGATATTCGGTAGAATAAGTATTCGAGATTAACAGGCGTGAAAAGCCTCCTTGGGTTGATTGAAAGATGGAAAATGGGTATTGACCGAGTCATGGAACTGCACCGCACAGTAGAAATTTTTAATTGCCATGTTCAATCGTCAACTGTCTCAGCGAGGATGTACGTCTTCAATGAGACTACTTCGGTAGAAGAATCGAAATATTAACCCATAAAGCAATTGAAAGAAACGTACTCCTCCTCAATCGACTTTGATGTTATGTTTGCGTATGAGGTTTGACAGGTCAACAGGGCCCTCTCCCCTGTTAACTGAAGATATGGTTGCATGTGCTGTTTCATCGTGTTTCCTTTTCAAGGTGATTGGCGGTGCAAACATTTATCATAGTGTAGTCTTGATATACTTCGTTGAGTATATTTAGGAATTCCAACGGTTGGACATTCAACTGTTAAACGTTCAAACGGTTGACTACCTGTCGCGAGACCCGTAATGCTGGCCGTTTAGTTGAGTAACCTTGCTGTCGCGCATGAATATCAATAAGATGAATAGGACACAGTCTAGTTCACAAGTACACTTCATTTTCACGTAATGTCATCTCTCTTCCAACATCAAGTGTGATGGTGAGTAGTTCGGTGGGATGCTACTACAACATGCCTTATTGCTCTAAACAGAGTGCCTCGCAGCTGCATTGCAGGAAGCCAATCAGAATAAAATTGGGTCTATCGAACCCTAATCCCCACTCATTTTGTACTTCGGATCCTGAATGTTCCGTTCCGCTTCTCACCACTTTAAACCTCTCGATACCCCACACACACTGAAATGCTGCGACTGGGAACGTCTAGTAAGACCAGGGATATAACCTTTGCTATGTTGCTCAGTCACCTCCAAGCTCTCAAAAAAGACATTAGTTCCAGTTTTGACACGCAACCTAAAAAGCAAAAAGAAACAAATCTCCTAAAACTTTTAGATGAAAGTCACTACAGCTTATGTGGATATTCTAAACAATATGCTATGTACGAATATCGGCTTACTAAATTTTAGAAAAACAATATCACACGTGCAGTTTAGAACGAAACATGGCAGAAACATTTGATTCTATTACAATGAATAATGTAAAATATGGTCAGTCACCCTACAGGAAAACAATCTATTGAAATTTGGAAAGAAAAAGTAGGTTATATTCAAGGAGACGCGTTCGCGCCCAAGCTATGAAGGTCACTGAGCTACTGGCTTGCACTGGCTAAACGGACATACAAAACGCTTTCGGATTTTTCGGATTAGTCTAACTTTATGTGACCGTCGGTCTAGCTAGAATAAGACTCTGAGGCGATAGGTGCACGTAGTATATTTAGAAAGTAGTAAAATATTGATTTAGGCTTTCAGTCAGAGGAAGCATTTGTCACTGCACCGTTCATAAAGCGTGCATAAATTGTTGATAAACTGTTCAATAACTTTCCTCCAGCTTTTCATAAAATCATCCGACACTGGGTCACAAAAAGTATTAAATGTGCATGTTCAATTACTCACTTTTCATAGATGAAAATGTAAAAATTAATGGTAGATTTTGTTTAATCAATACATCTCGAAAAAAAGGGAAATTCTCACAACAAATAAACTGTACAAGTGATTTGTACATTTAATACCTTTTGGTGACTCGGCGTCAGAAAATTTTATGAAAAGCTGGGGAAAAGGTTGGTGAACGGCTCTTGAACTATTTATGCACGATTTATGAAAGTTACAAGTGCTTTCCCGACTAGCCTACTACCACGTTATTGTTTTTACCCCTGTAGATAGTATGCAGATCATTTCTTCGCTACAGGGATATACCACCATCTAGTTTTTATTTAGCTAAAGTATAAATATTTTTGCATGGTCTATTAGGCTTTCTACTGTGCAACATAAGTTCCCCTCATTTTCACGAGTGTTTACATAACTTTCTTATTTTGATTTTTGCCAACTTCAATTGTTCGCACCTTAATTATCAATGCTGATCAACAGTTACAAACCAGAGTAAATATTTTATCACTGGTAATAAGAATTTCATATAAGGTAAGTAAATCCTGCTCAGCATACATAGAAGACCACTCGATAATAAATATACTTCATAGATAAATTCTCCTCAATTAGCTCCTACGACTCCTCCTCCCTCGACGCTACGACATAAGACATTCATCAGAGATCATTCACAACTAGTAATTTGACGACCAAAAATTGTATGTTTTGAGATTTATGAGATTTTGCAGATTCATGGATTTCGTGATCCAGGTCGGAGCTACAAAAAAATAGCTGATTATCTAAACGTATCACGAGGTCAAGTTGCTTATGCTCTGAAATGTGGCACTGTGACACCACGAAGGGGTAGTGGAAGACCATCAACCCATTCACGGGAGGATGTTGATGGAATTATTGAATTCATAACCTCATCATCTGTAAACCGGAGAATGACCTATCTTGAAATTCCCTTCGGTTCTTTTAAGGACCTTGGTGTTAGTGAGAGAGTCATACAGGAAGAGCTCCAGAAAAGAGGCTATAAGCGCCATCCCGCACATAAGAAGCCTCTATCATCACAAGAAACCATGAGAAAGCGTAGACAATGGGCCGAAGCCCATCTACATTGGACTTTTGAAGATTGGTCATCAATCCTTTGGACCGACGAATCTTGGGTGAAGGATGAGCAGCATTCAAGAGAGTGGGTGACTAGGAAAGTCTGTAACATTTTGTTTCTTGACTTGAAATATTGTACTAGTGGACTAATTACATTATTTAGAACAATGAAGAGTACCAAATTGATCGCGTAGATTCCAAAACTAGCAATAGAAATAGATGGATTTTCTGAAGTAGCTTTGCAGGAGCAGAGAAGGGACCTTATTTATTTTGGGAGAAGGAGTGAGGCTCCTTAGACTCCCAGAAGCACTGTGAGAAAATAGTACCCCTCATAGACGGGATAGTGTCTATGAAGCCCTAGCTCTCCGTCATGCAGGACAATACTCCTTCATACACATGTAAAAATATGATGAAAGAGATTCAACAAAGATCGATCATCAAATCGATTGGCCTCCAAACTCTCCTGATCTCAATCCCATTGAAGCTTTCTAGGGCTGGGTGAAAGACTACATCCAGCGGAATCATCCATATCTAGATGGTAGAAGACAGCGGACGCATAATTCACTTCGAGTAATTATTACGGAGGCATAGCACTCCGTGCCTACTGAATTTCTTATGAGACTACTTAAAGGATTGCCTGCTAGGTGTCAGTCGATAATAGATGCCGGTGGAGGTCCAACCAGATATTGACCTCTTTATAACATAGATAAATACCTTGAATCTTAGTGAATAGATGAAATAGTGTACGCAATTTGTCTTTATTTATAATCTTCCCTATTTTAGAAGCTAGATAGTGATGAAGAATACAAAATAGATCTGTTACGTAAATTTTTATGCTGTCAATCATTATACAGATTAAGCTTAGTTTGAAGAATGAAGGGGGGTAGAAACATCCGATAGTTTGAAATTTACCATATATTTTTTGTCAAGAAAATTCATAATAGCGATGCTTAAACTCTATTTCCATGTAGATCATGCCTAACTAGGCTTAGCGACTCCAGAAAAAAACCATGTTAGCCCCACATGGTAAAAACATTACCGTTGTGCTAGGGTACCTAATTTCCTACCCCACGTCGGCCAACGTACATTAGTTTTTGTTACTAGCCTAATTTGAGCTACGCTCTCCACATTTAGAGAAATTTTTAGAATCTAAAGGCTGTGGCTTTATAGACTCAGTTGCTCAACTTCCCTAGTATTACCGTTACTCTCCATTCCCTATTGACAATCTACTCATGTGACTTCTCAGTTGGAACGTCCCTTCAAGCGTAGATAAAATACACACACACACACACATGTGACGCCCCACTTTCGTATAATGAATGTACTGAATAATTTTATTACAATTTCGTTCAACAGTGCATCAACAGAAAATCACGTGCACGTGATAATAAGACAAAAATCATTGACAAGATGGTATCATAAAAAATAGTAAAATTACTAGCTAAACTTCATGAATGTTTTATTGCACAGTTTTCCTTAACTTGATCTCTTGAATAATAATGGTTTCTGTCATCTTTATGTAAAATAATTTATTAAAGGAGCCATAAATATGAATCGAATTTCAACAATATAAATTATCTAATTTCCAGATCTACAGAGGCAAAATTATCCTATATCAACAGATTATGAATTCTAATTGAGCTAGTGAAAAGTAGTAACGTTATTTGTAGTACATCGTAGCAGGATGCCTATTTCGAGACCATGTAACAAACATTGTTCGCTGCCTCTTTCTCTGGTTAATCTCGTCAATAAGAATCCGATTATTTTCAAGGTTCGATTTATGGTTCAATTAAACCTCGAGAAACTTAAAATTACCGATCACTTTCTGTTCCTCAAGGAGAGCTGTGATTTGCTTCATCGTAGAGATACCTTCTTCAAAATCTAGTTGAACTACATTGTCATCACCGTCTTCAAGGTCATGGTCCTCTCCATCTTCATCTTGAAGATCAACAGCATTATCTTCGGAGAACTCACTATCAATTTCAGAGCAGTTTTCTGTTTCTCTATCTCTATCACCAGGAAATATACTATTATTTGATACTCTATATTCCGGGCGGAGTAGAAGCTGATCTTCAGTCCAGAACAGACTTCGTCTCCGTCGACGAACCTTGAAGAAAAATCCCGATTTGTCTAAAATATTTTCATAGCAAGCTATGATGTTTTCACAAATTAAAAACCGACTAAGCAGAAATTTCGAGCACGCACATGTCCACCTAGATGGACTAGTATGGTAGGTTTCAAGTTCCTCGGGCTCTACTTCAATTTTTTGTAGATTTTCCCACCGACGCTTAAAGACCTTCCTCCAGGCGGCCGCACCTTTTCTATGGTTTCCGTTAATTATTGATTTCATTCGATCAATTGCATGAGGGATAACTCGTGAAGTTAAAACCTAGACAGCTCAATCGATTCGGGGACGGTTGAATCGATGCAAATAGTCGTGCTTTAGCTTCCGCATATGAGATTCGACGATCATTGTTGTTTTTAATGCCGGTAATGCATAATCATTTGTAGAACGTGCCGAAAGCTTCCATTGTTTGGTAAAATACCAGTTACAATAGAGATAGGCCCAGAGACGAAAGTAGTTCCTAGCGTAACACCACGAATATACTTCATTTACACAGTCCGAATGGATCTGATCAGCGGAGCGATATGTTCTATTCAGGTCTGATATCATTGAGTGCATATTATAGTACCGTCTAAACATTCTTAAAATTACATCTCGTTCTCCTTTGGTATTTGTTTCAATGCTTCCAAGCTCTGAAAATTCCATCCTAGAGGATACACATTGACAGCGACTAAATCTATGGTCACTAGGGCGACGAACAGGATGAGATCCCCAACAAACATCTAGTGCTAGTATAAGAATTTTGGCTTGACTGGGAGAGTAATGGGACTGGGTCCTTGTTCTTTTAGTATCTCTGAGTTTTATTTGAATTACTCTTTTAGCGTGCCAATAACTCAACTGGACACTAACATTAGTCCAAACTTGCTGAATGGCTCCCATCTCAGTCTGATCTTTGTCACATCCAAACAATGTTGGATGAAAATTGGCAGCTTTAAAGGGTTGTAAAAACTGCTGAAGTATATTCGTTTTCGCGCTAGCAATAACAGAAATTGGCGCATGATCAGTAGCATTTACTGCTACCAGGAGGTAGCCAATCGGAACACCTGTCCCGTCAAGCTCGGAAATAATGTGAGAGATGTGGCACTATCTGCTATGCTTGAGGCGTGTTTTCTGCCTTTGGCCTTTTTTGTTGACGTGGAACTCATCGATGGGGCATTCTACACAGCAGTTTGAGCAGTACTGTGTTGTTGAGGAATCCATTTTGAGTAAAGTTTCTGGAAGTTAAATAAATCAAATGTAATTGGACACAGTGTAGAATTGTAGTGTATATAATATCGTGATAATAAAAGCGCGTCGCGCTGCAGATTTTACTTCCTGCTTGCTACGATTTGTAACAATAAATAAAATTACCAATACTAATTTGGTATTTTACCTTCATAGCTAATTTTACTATAATTTAGATCACGTGTGTGTGAATTTTTTCTTCGCTTTACGGTTCATAATTTGAACTTGAAAATCTGAAATGAATCTCGATCGTCGGCCAGCGATACTCATATTCAAGAATGATTTCACCTAATTTAACAGTTCTAACAATAACTTGAAACCATCATATACGAACCACCCATCATAGAATCTTCAAGTCATAGTTATTGAAGTCACCAGTACGTTATATTAGGGCAGATTTTTCTCCCGTTCATGGATATTGACTCAATTAAGGTAACCCATTCGCGTGTTTGCGGTGCCTTTTTATGCGCCTTCTTCATCGTAATTGGGGCAATTACAGTCAAGTTCGAACATCTACAAACCAACCAGCCATTTTTTCAATGATTTCTACTTCCTAATTCTCAATATTGTCTCTTTTATTATATTATCATGATGCTGATATCTAAGTATTCTTTATCTTTAAATGTGAGTCTTTATTGAATTGATAATTCTCAATGGTCATGTTTAACATACCGAATCTTTAACTGACTTTTAAAAGTTCTTGCCAGAGATGAATCGACTTATCCTGGACAGGCATTCGAATATTCAAAGGGAAATCTTCCGTAAGTTTACAGCTAGTTCTAATAATAAAATATTACATAAATTTAGATAGAAATTTGAAAGTTTTAATACTATTCTTACTTATCTCTATGTGACGTGAGAGTTCGAGCTTCTCTCTCACTCACCCTATATTTAGAAAATATTATTTTCGAATATTAAACAGTATATCTAAGTGCCAGTAAATGAAACGCTCCTGGAGCCAGAACAGAATCAAATAAGAAAGTCACACGTGTACTCACGATCAGGTAAAGCGTTAAATGAATTAGGTTAGACATTCTATAAAATTACCCTCTGAAATTTATATAGCATGCTTATTAGGATTTCTATTGGTTGGGCGATCTAAGACAAGCTAACCAAAATAATGGAACTAAAGTACGTTGGCCGGCATAGGGTAGGACGGGCAATAGGTACTTGAATTTAGCGCAGTAGGAAAGAAAACCAGCTGCTATTACTACCACGGTAGAAATTAATCGGGGTCCAAAACGTCGATCAGACTCGCTTCAGGAGCTATCCCTTACTAGTGTCAAGCTAGCAAAACTGTAAAATGTCTAAAACCTGAATATTAAGGTTATTATGTACATACCCCACTCACTACCAAGGTAAACTTTCGTATACCAGGATTCGAGCGGGGCTCAAGCAGGGTAGATGACTCCTAACCAGGTATAATTGTTACAGGGTTGAGGCCTTGTATGACAAGGATAAAGCCCTTGGAGGAAGTGGGACTATAAACTATATTATGTACGAGCATCACAGGGGTATATACCAAGGATATTCAACACCATAATTATACGAATGTAGATCTTCCTGATGGAAGAAGATAAAAGATGAGTAAGGGGGATACAGGGCAGGAGAATAGCATATATATATATATATATATATGTAGTGAATCTGCCTCTGATGACTCTGTGAGGTTCTTTAAATTTCTTTTCCATAATGGCGACAGAGGTTCAGTCAATTGTTTACCTGAATTTACCAGCAAATTATTATTAATTTTTAAGTATTGCTTCTTTGCCATGTAAATTACATTATTATCTTCCATCCATGGTTTACTCAATATAATTGGGTACGCTAATTTTGGTACAACATATCCATAAATTCGTTTCCTATACTCTTTGATATTAAGCAACGCTGTCAGATCACGGGCTGACAGTGTATCGTTAAGACGAGGAAGCGAAGAATTAATAGGGGATGACAAGGACTGTGTTGGCTGACAAGGAT
>QVIK01000631.1:10559-30385 GCA_003957845.1 Oidium heveae | reverse complement strand
CACCGAGCATTCGTGCTCTAACACTCTGCTACTAGTTGAGTTGTATGCACCTGTAACAAGTTTTAAGCATTTTCTTTGAATGCTTCGGAGGAGATTCACTATTCTTTCTGGTATTTTTCCTGCTGGCCCAGCTTTTGCCCAGATCGGCGACCCGTACGTGAGGGCCGGTTTCACTATCGCGTTATATAGCAACCTGGATTATTCGAATTTCGCTCCCCATGTTGACTGAGATAGTCTACTTATCGACTGTATCTGGTTGTTTGATCGTTGCTGAATTTGTTTTATATGGGCTCCCCAATTGAGTTTGGGATCGAAGTATATGCCAAGAACTCGAAGAGATGCCTGTGGTAATATCAGATGTTCTTTTATGGAGATAGATGCTTGGAGGTTGTGTCTCTTTCTTGCCTGTGTAAAGTGCATTAGTTGGTATTTTTCTGGTGCAAATCTTACCCCGTGCTTTTTTGCCCAGTCTACACAGACATCATGGAGCTCTTCTAGCTTTTTACAGTTCTCTTCTGTAGTTGTTGACCAAGTAAGTATATTAGTATCATCTACAAACCCTACCGCTGTAGTACAGTGTGTTTGTAGCATTGGTAAGAGCGTGTGGACAAAGAAGAGAAATAGGATTGGGGAGAGGGATGAGCCTCGAGGTATTCCCGTACGGGTGGAGATCTGGTTACTTTTATATGCCTCAAGGGCTATAGAGGTTGTTCTACCTTCCAAGAAAGATTCTATGAATTGGCAGATCCACATGGGGATACGCTTTATCCTAAGGTTATGGATGAGTCTCTCGTGGGAGACATTGTCGAAGGCCCCTGAAATATCGAGGCTAAGAAGTGATGCTACCCTTTTTTTGTCCTTGCCCCATATAGTATGGATCTGTTCCGTTATTAGCTCAACTGCTGAGATTGTGGATCTGTTGGCTCGAGCCCCCATCTGTTCATCTGGGAGTAGCTTGAATTCTTCGGCAGCTTTGGAGATTCGGTTGGCCACTAACTTTTCTAAGAGTTTGCCTATTGTGTTTAGTAGTGCTATAGGTCGGTAGGCTTTCGGAGTGTCATATCTTGGTTTCTGCGGTTTTCTAAGCACAATTGTTGTCGATTCTTTGAATCCGTGTGGATGATAGCTGAGAGATAGGCAAGCGTTAAAAAGTTCCGCGAGGTCTTTGCTAAGAGTTAGTTTGCAGTGCTTTAGTAATCGATTTGGGATGCCGTCTGGGCCTGGAACTTTCTGGATGGGTAACTTCTCAATGGCTTCCTCGATTTCTGTGTGGGTAATGAAGTTGGAGATTCCGTCTAGCTCTTGGGGATAGACTGTCCTTTCAATATCTGCAGTGTCTGCTATAACCGGTTGAGGGAAGAAATGTTCGGCCATGATTTTAGATATGTCAGAAGCTTCATTGTATGTGGTTCCATCTGCGGCTTTGATGTCCGAGATTTGGGGTAGTCTATATCTTTCCTCGGGATCTTTCCTCGCCCATTTAGCCAGTTTCCAAATCTTTTTTGAGTCCTGGGAGGCCTCTGATACCACTGCCCTCCATCCAAGTGTTTTGTCTTTTTTTATTTGGGATTTTTTCCTACTTATAGCTTTCTGGTAGTCAACCCAACTTTCTTCAGTGCCGAGATTTTTCCACCGTCTCCTTGCCCTGCGGGTATCCTTGACTGCCTCTGTGCATTTGGTTGTCCAGTACGGTTTAGCGAATTTGGATGGTTTGGCGTTGGGTATAGTGTCTTTGATCGTCTCCTGTATGGCTTTGGTGATGGATATCACTCTTTGGTCTACTGCATTTCGGGAGTTTAGTTGTATGTTTTCTACTCCCAGTTCTTGTAGCTTAGTGGCTAGTCTAATATTGAATTTTTCCCAGTCTGCGTTTTGCCACTGGGGTCGAGGCTCCATTTCTTTCTTGGCGTTTGGTTTAATTGTGAGCTGTGTAGTAATTGGAATGTGGTCGGAGGATGCTTCAAGTTCTTTAGCTATTTCACAGGTTGTGACCGAGTCTTCGATCTCCTTAGATAGGAAGATTAAGTCAAGCGTGCTTTGGCTTCCTCTGTTACTCCATGTAATCATTCCCTCCGGTAGTACTAGTTCCATATCTTTGTGTTCCAGTATTTCTATCAGGTCTTCAGCTAGCTTATGGTGGCTCACTACTCCTTGGCCTCCCCATCTAGGGTGATGCAGGTTGAAATCTCCCACAAGGATATGGTGACCTTCTTTTGAGAGGATTTCTGGAAGATATTTTAAGGTACCCAATTCTGTATTCCAGTGGGAAAGAGGAGGAGGGTTGTAGAGGTTCGTTATGTGAACATTGCCTTTGTCAGTTTACACATTAATGCTGGTAATGTCTCCCTCTGATTCTTCTATTGTTTTTTCCATTCTCCATTTATCAACTGCAAGCTGCTTGCTGACATAAATACATGTCCTTGAATTTTTGCCTCCAGGGAATACTAAATGGTAAGCCGGGTGTTTCAGCGTGGTATTATCGGTTGGATTTCGTCAGGGTTCTTGTACTGCTACAATATGGTGTTTTTCCGGGTCTAGTTCATGGAGGAAGTGTTGTTGGACTATATTTTTACTCTTATTTACGTTGTACTGTACAATATTTAAGTGATATTGGCCCTTCATTGGCTCATGGTGCACGACGGTGCTTCGTTTTCTTCGATTTGGGGTTCCCGTGTCACAGGCCGGAAGCTTTCTGGGATTGGTGGCGTCGTTGACTTTAGTTGATTGGTAATGTTAGCCGCCATAACTGTCATGTTAGGCAGATTGGTGGTTTTTCGTGGTCTGCCTGGGCCACGGCGTTCGATTACTTCTCCATCAGCTCCTATTATTTGTGAGCCCAACAATCCGGCTCTCCTTTTCCTCGAGCCGACAATCTGCCATACGTTTTCTTGACAATTATTTCGGTTTTCTTGAGTTACATATCTTCCTGGATCCTGGGTTCTATTTTGGATGGCTCTGGCTTTAGCCGCTATTCTGGCTGGGCAGCTTGGATGCCATGAGGTGTGCTTTCTTCCACAGTTCCCAAATCTAGGCTCCTGCTTTCCCGGGCACTCTCTAGTGTTGTGGCTGTCTGCACATAGACCACACTTGGCATCCATGGTGCATCGCCTTGCGATATGCCCGTATCTCTGGCAATTGAAGCATTGCATGGCTCGAAAACCCGAGCGAAATATTTCTGTAGCTTTTATGTCGCACTTCCACATTATTCCCTTAGTGATAGCTTTATCTGCGCTTTCAGCTTGTTCGAACCATAGGATTAAGGACCCTACAGTTTTCTTTGGGTCAGGTTTTTTCTTTAGCCAGACAGCCTTCTGTATACGAATACCCTGTATGTATATAGCATTTGCTCGTTGGAGTTCTTTGATATGCTCTGCGTTTCCTGGGTCGAATGATAATGGCATGTCATGAACGAGGATCTGATATGTTGGGTTGGATACCTGAGCTGTGAGTGCCAGCTTAGTGGTCCAGTCCGTGTGTTTCTCCATCATTTCCTTAGTTTCTTGGCCTGTGAAGTAAACTTTCACTTGTTCATTTGACATCTGTCTTGCACTTATCACTTCTTTGAGTCCAATTTTCTCAACTAGTTCTTCGCAAGAGAGCTTAGCTATCTCTCTTTTCTCTTCTTCGCTCTGTATTCTTAGTAAGGTTCCGGCAACTCCGAATTGGCTAGCTAAATTCTTTCCTGGTTAGAATCGCTCTCTCATTGGCCCCTGGCTATGAGAGATCGTGAATTTGATGTTTCTAATCTCTTGTAGTATAGTATCAATTTTTATATTTTCGTCGGCGCGTTTTGTCTTTGAGTTATTACCCGCGTTAGTTTTCACTTTCTGGAGGCTATCAATCACCTCAGTGGCTTCCGCTAACAAAATTTTATGTGCTCTGAGGGCAAGATTATCTTCTTTTAAGGCTTTTTTGAATCTACTAAGTGCGTCGTCAACGTCCGGCAGTGCTTTTCCAGGACCAGTACCACATCCCGACGCGTTTCCAGTGTTTCTACAGCTGACATCCTCGAAAGGATCAATTCCCATTGCATTAGACGCGTTAGAATTGCTCATTTTGATGTTTTCGATTTTGGCGTTTCTATTATTATTATTATTATTATTATTATTATTATTATTATTATTATTATTATTATTATTATTATTATTATTATTATTATTATTATTATATTATTATTATTATTATATTATTATTATTATTATTATTATTATTATTATTATTATTATTATTATTATTATTATTATTATTATTATTATTATTATTATTATTATTATCTGGGTTCACTTAGTGAACCGACACGTAGTGATATAACCCAAGACCTTGTAACAGACTCTTATCTTTAACAACCGTTTATACAAATATCGTAGTTATGACAGATCGCATCAGTACAAAAATCCATAACCGATTATCAGTAACAACAACTTACAACGACTAAAAGAAGCGCAAGACTTTATTCCGGCTGCAACGAATTCCGCTTAGCAGGGATGTGAGCAGAATGGAAACCGATCTCGATATCAGCCAGAAATAGTTCAAGTAGGCTTTAAAGTATGCTTCGACCTTCGACCTTCGACACATCAGTACACCACAACTTTTATTTTTAAAAAAAAAATCGCCTGGCAATGGCTTATGTATGAAATTATTGCTATGCTGAATGTACCAACAGAATGATCAATTACTCCTTGGAATATTTATAAATATATATATATATATTTTTTAAAGCGAGCCATTAATTTCCACTCACCCCTTTATTGATTGGTCCATTATTACCTAATTCTTTTGCGCCACTGCCAATGGTTATCGCTGTTCAATGAGCCCTACTTGAAAAGGCCAATTAGACGGCCGATTCCGCCAATTGGCCCCAGTTTTCACATTACGTAATAATTTCTTCTTGATGATGTAATAGTTACAAGATCCGTTTTTTTTGTGTTTTTTTTTTTTAGCCTTATTGGCATAGCAACTGAAAATAGGCATGCTATAAAGAGTAAATAAACAACTGCTCTTGCGCATTCACTATGAATCAATTAACAAGTTATGCAACTTCCTTCACATATTCCTTTCTTTATTATAACGGTCATTCTGATTAGAAATCCACTAATTATTGATAACTCTAACCCTTCGTTTACCATATGTACGAAAAGTATGTGCCGGTTGACCACATCCGCTACAAAAGCGCTGCCTTTTAGTGGAAATTAGCCTTTCTGAAGGTGAATTTGCAATTGCAGCTGACTGTACTAAATCATATCATCTTCAGTATTAATTGTGATTCCATCTTCATGATGTGATGGTCAGCGTAGTGTCGAGTTAACGAATTCATTTACAACAGCATTTGTCAGATTTAGATTAGCTGCTAATCTCATTCTTCTCGAGCGTTTAGCCACCGGTTCTTGTACTACCTCCATGGTATGTTTTCTACCCTGGTATCTATTGGGAATATCACCGCTAGCATTTTGATTTCTTGCTAAGCTTTCTTGTCCCACCCTAGATCTACTACCATCGGGCTCATATTTATTTATTTATTTATTTATTTATTTCCTAGGCCGAGGCCCCATGTCCCTTAGGGTGCAGGACCGATGGAGCCGGTCGGGATCACGCTAATTACATGCCCGTCTCGTTCGCATCGAGTGAACCAGCCATGGAATTTNAAAAAAAAAAAAAAAAAAAGGAAATCAAATTAGAGGAGGGCTAAGCTACTACAAAAGGAAAAAAATAAAATGTGAGGTTGAAAGACAGTCACTTCTCGTCCCGTTATCCAACCCGTACTGCTGTCTATGGCAGCAATATTAATTTTCATTATCCTCGCTTATGGCAGAGGATGTGACGATTGGGCGGCTTCCGAAGCAGCCTGTTACCTTCGCGAACGTTGAGAAGCTATTTGAACACTTAGGTCCAATCAGTTTGTACACTATAAGACAATGAGGCATTGATTTTTTAAAACTACGCGCGAGATGAGCGTGGTTTTGACAGCGGATGAAATGAGTAGGACTAGTTTCCTTCCCGCGAATGCATTCTAACGTGGCATCTTTATATTGAAATCGGCGATGGTATACTGCAAAATTTCCGTGCCCAGTGCGAGCTGCTATTAATTCATGTAATAGGCGTCGTGGAAGGCAAAGTTCTGGAGGCTTCCGGCGACGCATCTGTAGATTGAGTGCTCGGTATCGAGCTGGACAGGCTTTATCCCACCAGGTATCCAGGAGTAACTGGCGTCGTTGGTTCATGAGTCGTCTGAGAAATGCGTGGGAGATTGACTCTGGCGAGACATTTCTTCGAGGAAGTTGCCTTAGTCTGGCACCTGCCTCAGCGTCCGCTTCGTCATTTCCCCTTATTTCCGAATGACCAGGTACCCACTTTACCGATACATGAGCTATATGTGCCAGTTCGTGGAAATTATTGACAGTAGCGAGGCTAGAAGATGACCTTCCGGTTTGTAATGCTAAGACTGCTGCTTGATTGTCTAGCAGTGTGTGTGTGTGTTTTGACCTGCTCTGTTATATTCAAGAGCCCTTTCAAGAGCCTTGTACGCTCCAGAGAATTCTGCATCAATTATTTCACCACCATGAAGAGGACCGTGTTCAGAACATAAAGTAATTCCATCTTTTTGTATACTGAATCCCCAAGCGGAGCGGCCATGCCCTTCTGAGGAGCCATCTGAGAATGCACAAATATCAAACCTTGAGATTTGTCTTGCCCAAAGTTTAAATCGATTCACTTCACTAGCCTTAGTCCCTAAGGATTCCGGATATGCTGGGGCAGAAAGGGGGTGTGCAATTTCTGCTTGTGGGAGTTGTCTGTCGGCACGCTGGACGCGCATCATCTGAATTTCTGGATAAACTGACATTCGAGCGTGAGCCTTGTATTTCAAAGTGCCTATTTTAGCTCATCCCAACGAAGTACTGCGTAGGGTGCGTCGAAAAGACCGGTGCAAGCGGTGAAGATAGATCTAGATTGGACCAGCGGAGCCTCGTTGTTGACAATCTCCAACTGCACACGGAGCTTATATGAAGTATTTTGAGAAATCATGCCTAGACAATGGCTCTATATGCTAGCCATCAGTGAAAGTGGAGTGAAGATCTGTTTAGCTTCCACACTGTTAAATATCTTGTTCAACTGAGACGAAAGTCCATTGCGGTAACTAGGGATAACAGACTGGAGGCCGCTGGATGAGCCACCTATCCAACACTTTAGCTGTCGGAACGCCTACAGTCAATTAACTTAATGAAGCGGCCAGAGCGTTTTCTAGATCTTCTAGATCTTAGCAAGGCGAATCCGGCACTTCTTGCGTGCAGTTGATAAACTGAAAAAAGGTACTCAAATGAGTCGAAAAAATCTTCAGAGTAGCGATAGTGATTGAATTTCTGTCGTCTTATGAAGATATATCAGTTAATTTTCTGATTTTGACGGTAATAATATGGAGAAATATGTGTATAGCTCTATAATTTGCTAACCAAAGTGTGTTTGTGCGTGTTTTCTTAATAGACTGAACTAAAGTTAGTATTTGTCCAGACTTAGGCTTTACATAGTATACCTGTTGAAGATGGAGGAGATCCACAAAAGAATTACATAGAGAATACCTCTGCACAAAGCTAGGCTGTACGTTTTATGTAGAACAGTTCTGTAGATAATTAATACTCCTAATATAAAATATTTCCCATATTAAAGGTTTCGGGCCAGCTCTAATTATGCTGCTTTTAGCAAATATAACACACAGAGTGTTCACATTTTGATGATATTAATTATAATTTTGTAGATGAGAATGCTCCTATAAAAAGATGAAATTTCATGGGATTGCATATGATAATCCTAAAACAATCTTATTTTGTAGGTGCTTTATGTTTATTTATTTTTATCAGATGCAACTCAACAACTCAGTGATATGAAGAGACTAATATGCTCCTTGAAGCATCTCTATTTCATACAAGTTTCCGAAACAAAATCAACACTTTCCCTCTGCCCCATAGCCTTACTATTCTCTTTCTCAGCAAAAATCCTTTGTTGAGATTTGTCTAATTCATCTGAAAAGGCATAATCTGGAAAAGCATTCGGATCCCACATAGATGTTGGTAAGGTCGTTAAGTACTGACCTGCAAAATCTATCTCTGCAAAATCCATTAAATTCTGCATCAAGCTAGGATTTTTGAGAGCAGTTGATCTAGCTAATTTTTGATTAAAATGTATCCCTTTTTTTTTAAGTTCTAAAAATTGATCAAACTTTGCTTCAGTACTGTCATTAGGGTAGCCTTCGGGAGACGGAGGAATTTCGAAGTTCAGCTGCTTAGACATGGTCAAATTCCGTAGAATAACTCTGTTCTTAGAGTAAGGAGACAGCGTGTCAAAATCCGAATCTTCTGGTAAAGAATATTCCGTTCCAGTATCTGGATACTGAGGACCTTGCATTGGCGCGCATAACGCTTCAGGCTCGAAAGTCGTCACCGGTTCAGCGGAGAGACCCGGCACTGGTTTAGGGGTTGTCTTCCCTAGCTAGTCTCAGATTTGTTATGATGAAAGACACAGTGATAATTTAACAAACCTGATCTGGAAATAGCCTCTCCTTCAGACTGTAAATTTGAAATTCGAGTCTTTTACTTTAGTAATGCTTCATACGAAAGGAGAAGACATTACATTAGTTTCTAGAGGTTGATCCAGAGCCTCATCTTCTTCATCACTGCTTGAATAGCTAACCAAAGCTACCATATCTGGATATTATAGCCGTCGGGCATCCTATCGACCTTTATACTGTTAAGGCGATGTAATGAAGCTATCGCGCATTACCGTAATAGCTGCAAATCATACTATCTTTACGAGTAACATTTAAAACAAACCTAGACTTCTATGATTGGCGTATAGACGAGGGAAAAGCCTATTGTGTCCAATTATTTTACTGAATAACAGGGATTTTATTTACTCCGGTACAGCTATGGACTTTAACCCATGCTCCGCATAAAAAAGAATAAAACATGGGTCAAAGTTAATCCTGTAATGACTAATCTCCTTGCCACGTGACACCGTGTATATGTATTTACTTAGATAGCGTAAACAACAACAGATCACTCTTATTTCACTCCAACAAATCCTCTAGTCGGAGTATTAGTAAGATCCTTCCTCGCCTAGAGAAAGAACGGGGTTGCTTACCCGTGGGAAGTCCCACAGGTTAGTGGAGTTGTATTCGAAGATGGGCAAGTTAAATCCTTGTAATTAACTCTCTGATCGACTTGTGAATAATTTTGTGTATAAAACGAAGGGCGCTGTGGCAAATTTATTGTTTGTAGTATTATTCACCGTTTAGGTCGGCAATGTCACATTTACCAATGGGGACAAAAGATGGTAATTGCTATTCTGTAGCCCCTGTTCAAATTTGCCAATTATATAGCCAGAATCTCCAGCAATTACCTGTGCACAGCGCCCATGATATTAAGTAATAATTTCGTTGTATCTAATTGGAGCAGAAGTTGTGCTCTCCTAACGTATTGGTGTTGCAACTGCTACAGGGGTCTCACCCGATTAAATTCAAACATTAGGGCCGTTTAGAGTTAGAATTAGTGACCGAATAAAAGTTTTATAATGGTAAACTTGTATATTACTTTCTCGCCCCCCGCGGTAATTACTCAGCAAATAAACGAAAAAAAAAAAAACAAAAAAACACCAAAAATTCAGCATCGTCATTTCGAAGCCCGACATCACGATCATTCCATCTAAAATTATAATTTAAAATTATAAAACTTATTAATGTATCAAATACCTAATTTGGTGAATTTTCTCAGCGTAAAAAGGACTATATTGAGGTAGCAACGATAGTTTAGAAAAGGGTTGTTTCATTAAATAAACATTATCACCTCTGAAAGCCTGTAAATGCTATTTCTCAACTTTCTTTCTCACTAAAAATTTAATAATAAGATATCATAATTCATGCGATAGCTCTTCTAAGATTCTTTGAAATAAGATTGAATAAATATTGATGGTGGCAATACAATAGGGCTAATCAAACCCATTAAACCGAAAAGTAGTATACTACTTTTGCGTACAACTCCTTTTTTTGCACACCTGCAGTACGTGAATTTCATGCACGATCTGTCATCAAATCCCCCATCAAAATTATTGACTTGACAAGACGTTCTGACACTCATCACCATATCTTGATCATTTTTTATTCAATTAACTTATTTTTAGCTGACATAGTTGTCTCATTTACCTTTATACTTTATAATCTAATTTTTAGAAAGTAAAAAGGTGTTTCTCAACAGAAATTAGCTTTTCTATTTTGATTATGCGATCAAAAAAAATCACTACTTTTTATTTTCTTCATAACTTTCGCTTTCCTCCATATATTTTAATAGAAAAAAATAAAATAATTTTTAATCTGATACGAAAATAATAATATCACTTTTAAGTTACAACTTTCTAATGATTAAATGATGATGTTGGGCTTTGAATATTGAGTGTTAGGATAAGTTGACATTTTTGTGAAGATCAAGATGACAAATCGTGCATAAAGTTCACGTGTTACTGGAGTGGAAATAACGAAGTTGTACGCAAAAGTAGTATACTGCTTTTGCGTTCTATGGGTTTGATTACCCCTATCGATTCGTAGAGGAACGTGCAAGATAGTCGGTTTCTTTGCTGCTGTAAGCTCATTATAAAGCCATATTTTGAAGAAAGAACATTAAAAATCTGTTTGCACCGTGTCTACCTTACTTCATTTACGGATATTCATCTAACGAAAGAGATCTAGGAGCCCTATGAGGAGGTGATCTTGTCACAAATGGATTACGATTCTTACAAGCGTTTAAAATTGGACGTAGCCTTGATAAAGTATTGGGTAAAACAAAGGTTTATGAAGATTTACATAGGTCGCCATTAGAGAACAGTAAACTGGCTCTCGCTTATCTATCGCAAGCTAGCTCTCATCTACACTCGCTAAGATGGTATAATAACACAGGGTATCTAAGATCTCCCCTCACTATTTATTTTCTTTTTCTCCAAATCCAATGAAGATCACAGCCCGAACTCCATTTAAGTGAGAGTGTAGAAGAGATTATGTTTGACCAGCAATCACATATTTTAACGGGATTGCTAAACGAAGGGTAGTTATGCAATGCATAAATGTAGGCTAGTACTTGACGTAATTCATGCTACATAATAATTACTCTGTCATATGGATACGATTAAGCAATAAGCAAACAATTATTAAATGTAAACAACGTCAGGAAAGGGATACTTGATTTTTAGAAAGCCATTAATTGCTCCAAGGTTATCGATGATTGTAACTCCAGTCCCTCTAACTATCTATATGATAAAATAATTATTCTTTCAGGCCACCGTCTCAAGTGTAAGATCTTCTTAAAGATACTCTGTATTCGTCGAGCACTAAACTTACCGTGAGCTAGAAACTTCAAAAACCATATCAGTACTTGCAGCTTCCCGCTATATTTGCTTAATATGTCGCATTCGCTTTCCTCTCAAAAATTCTAGATTATGATTTTCACGAAGACGGGTTTACGGGCGAGCAACTTGATCGCATCTACATTGAATGTAGCAGGAGAGACCCACAAAATCTATATAATATATCAAGAAAATTAAAGAAAACATGTCAGCTTCCGGTCAATTCATTGTAGATTTGAAAAGTATAGAGGTCAGAAGTTGTCGAAAATATGTATCACGATCACCACTACCAAACGAGCTCCATTGCTGCTGTCACCAGCTGTCACCAGCTTTTAGCCCTCCAAGCTGTCTCATTAACAATAAAATCGACTTGACTGAAAATCTAGATATGTATAGTCTATAAATGCTGGGTTAAGTGAGAATTTTAAAGGGCTTTTTTTGAAAAGAGCATAAATGGTCCTTACGAGGGCTATCGAGTAGATATACAGCTTTAAACGACCTATAATCCCAAAAATGTATGACAGAAACTTAGTCCGTAAGATTTATAGATGTAAGGTACATAAGATACATGCTTATTTTATTGGATAAAATTTGATAGTGGTGTGGGGTTTTAGAAGAGGATGATGATGATCCATTGGGCATCAATTTGTAGGGGTCGTAGGCTAGCAATTACCATCGCAGAATTGATATTATATAGCATAAATCACGTCATGTACTACTAGCCTACATTTATGCATTGCATAACTGCCCTTCGTTTAGCAATCCCGGTATTTCCACAGTCAATATTTACGATGAAAAATTACTGACGTATGGTACTTTTTGGTCTCTATCCAAGATGAATTATCCAATAGGCAGTATTCCCTTTCGCTACACTCGTCCTGCTGAAAGATTCGAGAAGAACAAAAGTGAGCATCTTTATGCTTTCCACGAGATTAGATATCTCAAGCAAGGGCATACAACAGCAACTAACTACTTTGGACCAATACAAGAACCCTTCCTGTACTCCGGTATTACCAATTTAGTTGATGATCCTTTCCCGAGTATAAGAGTTGACGTTAGACTGTGGTAGTATACCAGTACTCATACATATGCCAAATTTATGTAATTTTTTCATTTATTTTGTTGGCTAGATGAATGTTGTAATTATATTCAACTCTCCATAATGGAGATATGGTGAAATTTTCTCCGACTAATTCCATTACGGGTCTTCGGTAAAACTTATAATCTTAATGTTAGCGTGACATTTTAATACCTATTTGTGTGATTTATCCAACCGTCACCAACCATTATCAACCGAGTCCTGCCTTGTATGAGTGCCCGAGATGTTCAGAGTCTACATGTAAGAGTGGCCAAGGCGGTAGCTATACCACACTACCATCCGACCTTAAAATACTGGTGGTGTTTTAATTGCGGAGTGCGATATGCAGTGAAGTATCTCCATGCGCTTAGAAAACGACTAAACCCAATCTAGACGCTTGATCAAGTGACTTAGGAATTGAACAGCTCAAATATTAACGAAGATCCGTGGCAATAATTCAGTTCAATGAGGTATTAGCCCAAGAGGCTGTTACCTCAAACCTCATGCTTACAGTTGCGACGGTCACATTGCAATTGAATAATACCAAGCTTTCGTTAGATTTGATGTCTCCTGTAAAGCTTGAGTTTAATCGATGTTAACTAATCGATATACTTAATATTACCTACCAGCTTGAAAGGCAAAGAAGTGTCGAGCCTCAGCTTTTTTGTTTTTGGAATGTCTTATGGTCTCAAGATTGAATTGCAGGCCAATGCGATAATGCAGCGAGAATTACATCTCGTGATACCGCTTCAGCAAATGATAAAGCTAAAATGTCTCGGCTAAGATAATAAATAGCAGGGTATTCGAAAAACAGGGAGTGCGCCTTGAACCCGCAAATCAGATATGGTCGCACCATTGATGTCATTTTATTTATGGTCTATGAAAAGGTTTCACGATGCCCATCTATTTCTGAGTCACTTAACCAAGCATGTGTACTCATGAATAATCGTTAGAATTCTTATTTTGAGTTTTCTCGCACAGTAAGGTCATGTTACTGCACCATAGTGTTCACTACTCTGCTTACCTGACGTCGCCCAAGGTGTACGTCTGTTTGTTTTCTCCTCGCAACGTTAATATCGATGCCCAGAAGAGGATAGAGTGCGGGTCGAGCTTCTGGTGTTAGCGGGATGATTGACCCGCTCTTACCCCCCCTTGCACTTTAGTGCCTACCCATCTTACCTATACTGCTTTGGGCGGCGGCGATCCTTGTCTTTCATCTGTCTCCCCCGCCATGTGGGCCCATACCCGAACTGAACCCCACTAGTTCGTTGCGCTCTCTCTTTTTTTTTCAAAATCAGTTCACTTCGCCCTCTTGCATTCAATAACTAACTGTGCTCTCCAATTCGAAAGAAACGGTCGGCGATTCTTGTCAAACCTCAATTGCCTTTTTTTTTAAAAAAAAGAAAAAAGAGCTTACAGTAACTAGCTGGGGCTTTCATTAATAAACGTCTTAACCTTCTATCTAACATGGCAGCCGATCATGGACCAAATGGAGCGTATTCAGAAGTCTTTGAAGATGGGATTGATATTGTCCAGCCTCAGACAATCCACAGAATTCGAGCAAACTCATCTATTATGCAACTGAAAAAGATTCTTGTCGCTAATCGCGGTGAAATTCGTGAGTTTTTCTATTATCAAATCCAGCGGATAAATTTCTCTAATCTCCTCTAGCTATAAGAGTATGTTCTCTTGAACTTGAACTTCCCTCATGTCACTAACTTGGGATTAATGAGCTAGATATTTCGAACGGTAGGCTCTTTGACATTAAACATTATTGACATAGAAACTGATATAAGTACATCCAGGCACATGAATTGTCTTTGCAGACTGTAGCGGTTTATAGGTAATCAGCAATAATTTAAAATCCAAAGGCTTATGCTAACTTTTCTGATAGCTATGAAGATAGATTAGGAATGCATCGGCAGAGTCAGTGATAATTTCTATGATGACTGTGGTTTTTTTGCAATATTTAACATTTTTGTAGAAGCTGATGAAGCTTACATGATTGGGACACATGGACAATACTCACCGATTGGAGCTTATTTGGCTGGAGACGAGATCATCAAGATTGCGGTGCAACATGGTGTTCAAATGATCCATCCTGGTAAGGACTTACCATAACAGTCAAGTTTCTTTCTAATATTCAAAGGGTATGGATTTCTATCAGAAAATGCCGAATTTGCTAAAAATGTTGAAAAGGCCGGCCTTCTTGTAAAAGCTTCAGCCTAATATCATTTAAAAACTACTGACTTTACCTTAGTTCGTTGGGCCTTCCCCTAAAGTTATTGAGTCTCTAGGTGACAAAGTTTCTGCACGAACTATAGCCATAAAAGCGGGTGTTCCTGTTGTACCAGGAACTGAAAATGCTGTCGAAACATTTGAAGAGGTTAAGAAATTTACTGACAAGTATGGGTTCCCCATTATCATTAAAGCTGCTTTTGGAGGTGGTGGTCGGGGAATGCGTGTTGTTCGAGATAGTGAAAGTCTCAAGGAAAGTCTCGAAAGGGCTACATCAGAGGCCAAGTCAGCTTTTGGTAATGGAACTGTTTTCGTGGAACGATTTCTTGACAAACCGAAGCATATCGAAGTCCAATTATTGGGAGACAACCATGGAAATATTGTTCATCTTTATGAACGTGATTGTTCTGTACAGCGAAGACACCAAAAAGTTGTTGAGCTTGCTCCTGCGAAGGACCTGCCGCTGGAAGTCAGAGATAATTTATTGAAAGATGCTGTAAAGATAGCAAAATTCGTGAATTATCGCAATGCAGGGACTGCGGAATTTCTAGTTGATCAACAAAACCGCTACTACTTTATTGAAATAAATCCTCGTATTCAAGTTGAACATACTATTACTGAAGAGATTACAGGTATTGATATAATTGCTGCTCAAATACAGATTGCTGCTGGTGCCACTTTAGCACAATTAGGACTTACCCAAGATCGTATTTCTACAAGAGGTTTTGCTATTCAGTGTCGAATAACGACTGAGGATCCCGCCAATGGATTCTCACCTGATAGTGGAAAAATTGAGGTATATAGATCTTCTGGTGGAAATGGAGTCCGCCTCGATGGTGGTAATGGATTTGTAGGCGCCATAATAAGTCCTCACTATGATTCTATGCTTGTTAAATGTACATGCCTAGGCTCTACATACGAAATTGCACGAAGAAAGATGCTTCGTGCCTTAGTTGAATTTCGTATTCGAGGGGTCAAGACTAATATACCTTTCCTTGCGTCGCTTTTAACCCATCCCACCTTTATTTCGGGAGAATGCTGGACAACCTTTATAGATGATACTCCAGCTCTATTTGATCTAGTGGGCAGTCAAAATCGTGGTCAAAAAATTTTAGCTTACTTGGGAGATGTTGCAGTAAATGGAAGTAGCATTAAAGGGCAGATTGGTGAACCAAAGCTTAAAACTGAAATAACTAAACCCACGCTTTATGATACAGATGGGAAAATAATCGACACGTCAGTACCATGCCAAAAAGGCTGGAGAACTATCATTCTTGAGAAAGGACCAGAGGCATTTGCTAAAGCAGTTCGCCAAAATAAGGGCTGTCTTTTAATGGACACAACTTGGCGTGATGCTCATCAATCGTTACTAGCAACTCGAGTGCGAACAATTGATCTGCTTAATATTAGCAAAGAAACAAGTCATGCTTATAGTAATTTGTTCTCACTTGAGTGTTGGGGTGGAGCTACATTTGACGTAGCTATGCGCTTTTTATATGAAGATCCTTGGGATCGATTGAGAAAAATGCGAAAAGCTGTCCCTAATATTCCTTTCCAAATGCTTCTTCGTGGTGCTAATGGAGTTGCTTACTCATCTTTACCAGATAACGCCATTTTTCACTTTTGTGAACAGGCCAAAAAGCATGGAGTAGATATTTTTCGAGTATTCGATGCATTAAATGATATTGATCAGCTCGAAGTTGGAATCAAAGCTGTGCAAAAAGCTGGCGGAGTTGTTGAGGGAACTATTTGCTATAGTGGTGACTTTTTGAATCCCAAGAAGAAATATAATCTTTCATATTATATGAATTTAGTTGAGAAACTGGTTGCATTAAAAATCCATATTCTCGGGATTAAAGATATGGCAGGAGTATTAAAGCCAAAAGCAGCCACTTTACTAGTGGGGGCTATTCGAGAAAAATATCCAGATATTCCTATTCATGTTCACACTCATGATTCTGCTGCTACTGGTGTTGCATCAATGGTTGCATGTGCCAATGCTGGCGCAGATGTGGTAGATACCGCTACTGATAGCTTGTCAGGCATGACATCTCAACCTAGTATTGGTGCTGTGCTGTCTTCGCTTGAAGGAACAGATTTATATCCTGGCCTAGATATCCATCAAATTAGGGCAATTGACACATATTGGGCTCAACTCCGACTATTATATTCACCCTTTGAGGCTGGATTAACTGGACCTGATCCTGAGGTTTATGAACATGAGATTCCTGGAGGACAGCTAACTAACATGATGTTCCAAGCTTCTCAACTTGGTCTCGGAGCACAATGGGCCGAAACTAAAAAGGCGTATGAGCATGCCAATGAATTACTGGGTGATATAGTCAAAGTTACACCCACATCTAAAGTTGTGGGTGATCTGGCGCAGTTTATGGTCTCTAATCAGCTTAGTATTGAAGACGTTCAGCAAAAAGCAGGGGAACTTGACTTTCCTGGATCAGTCTTGGACTTTTTTGAAGGCCTCATGGGCCAGCCATACGGCGGATTTCCTGAGCCACTAAGAACTAATGCACTCCGTGGTAGACGCAAACTTGACAAACGTCCTGGCTTATATTTAGAGCCACTTGACCTCGCGAAGATTAAACAAGATATTTATAATAAATATGGTAGTGTGACGGACTGTGATGTGGCTAGTTATGCTATGTATCCCAAAGTATTTGAGGATTATCGTAACTTTATTAACAAATATGGTGATCTCAGTGTTGTGCCTACAAGATACTTCCTTTCAAAACCTGAGATTGGTGAAGAATTTCACGTGGAGCTAGAAAAAGGTAAAGTGTTAATCCTTAAACTCCTCGCTGTTGGACCGCTATCAGATACTACGGGTCAGAGAGATGTATTTTACGAAATGAATGGGGAAGTTCGTGTGGTCACAATCGATGATCAAAATGCTGCGGTAGAGAACACGAGTAGAGCAAAAGCAGATCCAGGCGATAGTAGTCAAGTAGGAGCACCAATGTCTGGTGTAGTTATTGAGATACGTGTCAAGGAAGGGGGTGAGGTCAAGAAAGGTGATCCAATCGCGGTACTCAGTGCAATGAAGATGGTGAGTTTGAACATCCTAATTAATTTAGTATTTGTCTCGCTAAAACTGTGAATTAGGAAATGGTTATTTCAGCCCCACATGCCGGTGAAGTTGCACATATATTAGTCAAAGAAGGTGACTCTGTAGGGGGGTCTGATCTTATTTGTCGGATTGTGAAGCCGCATGAATAGGACAAAAGTAAAAGGAGGTTCAGATACTAACACCAAATCCTAGATGGAAAGCTTGTATCACGTGACTGATACATGAGCTTGGCATCTGTTAGGGTCTTTAAGGGGTAGAATATTCGAGTAATGGATGGATGGATGCGCAGTAAATAAAATACTGCGGTCCAACAAGGAGTCTGTTTTTCCGAACCTTTTCGCCACGATCGGATGTTAGACTTTTTCTCAGTGGCTTGCTCATGGACTTTTTTTTTTCGTTTTGGGCTGGTCACAAGATCGATGCTTAGTAATTAGTGTAGGTATTATCGTCCGCTGTTGATTAGAATGGCGCAGCCAGGCTATTGGTTAATTAATGGCACTAGCCGGAAATATTCCTAGTATTGCTCACTAGCCAATTAGAAAGTATGAATTAAATTGAGTTCTTGATTCTTACGGGCCACAATAATATAGCGGGAGAACAGCTCCTCCGTATTGGCGTTGTTACTCTACTTTTGGGTTGTGCCAGAGTTGATGCACAGACAGGGGCTTATCTTTTTCTTTCATCTTTCCTGTGAATCATTTGTCCCGAGATCGTATTAACAGTGGGTTGCTGGATCTACGATCTACGATTCATCCAGTCAGAGAGAGAAATGCAAAGAAAGAAGCGGAAAGCCGTATCACATTTCTCCCATGCTAACAATGCTAACATCACGTCAACCGTACGCTAAGAAATTGATATGGAGGTATATATAGAGACAGTCGTTCCCATATTCTGTAGCTTACATACCTGCGAGACCACTTCTTAACGCCTCTATCACACCTTCTGTTAACTTATACCACGCAAAAGAATAACAAGTTTATCTCATCCTTATTTTTCAAACTAGCAACTACAAAATGGCTGCATCTGTCGGTACATCTGCGGGAAATGGCGTCACCCAGACTCCAACGGTCAGAAATCGCCGAGTATGTTTACCCCCAATATGAACTTCATCTCTTAGTCTTGCTGAATCTGTCTAATGTGTTTGTGCTTCAGGGCTCTTCAAATGTTCTCTTTGCTGGCTTAATCAACCAAAAACGCAACAGTATTGACGAAGCCGCCCAAGCCAGACGTGCTAGTTTCAATAATATGACCCCACCACCTGGATTTTTTGGTAGAATGTGGAATAAGTGAGCATATATACGTATTCTTCTACTTCTCACTTCTGACTATATTTCCTAACAGCTACACTATGGGTACCAATTCAAAGTAGGGTGTGGATTATGTGACATAATTTCTTTTCATGTTTTTTGGGGTTTTCACGCACTGGGAAATACGGCGGGCAATCTGGGTAAATAGGTGTTTTTGGTCATGTTCATAATATACGAAGAGATTCATTAGCGTTGACAATTTATATCATCAACTTTTTTCAATTGAGTAACAATATAAATCAACAACTTTTCCCTATAACTTTATCAATGCCGATACTAAGTAGCTATATTGAGCAAGCATCCCCACGTCTATGTGATGAGCCATCAAGCAGCATAGTTGTAAGCGTGCACAAAAGACATCACACTCATACATTGCCCCCGGAGCATCAACATGGGTGGGAGTCTGAAGAACAATGAAAAGTAATTCATTGGTTTATCACTGACTCTAGCAGGGATATTGATTTGTTACAGCCTCAGCAGGTCAATTCCTAAAGCAATGCAAGTACCTACCCTATGTCGACTAACGTACATTAGTTTTTGTTTTTTTTTTGGTTGTTTTTGTTGCTAGTCTAGTATGAAACTACGCTCTCCACACATATCAAAAGAATATCTTAGAATTCCCAAGGGATGTATGGTTTACATAACTAAATTCAGATACTCAACTTCTCCAGTCCCACCGTCATTCCATCAAAGCTTTTACCCGATTGAGAATCAACACATGTGACTTTTTTTTTTTTTTTTT
>QVIK01000630.1:0-30644 GCA_003957845.1 Oidium heveae | reverse complement strand
TACTGGAAAAGGCTGAGATTGATATTGATTATTACAATTCCTATTGGCGCGTAACGCATCAGATGTGAATTTGCAATTACACGAACAAAGGGAGATAACTTAGCAAGGATAGTCACATGACCACCGAATCTTCATATCTAGGTGAACGTTCAATTTTCAAGACATGCTTACGGATTTATCTTTCCCTATCGGGTTAGTATTTCAGGGCAGAGTACAGCTAAATCTAAATTTAACTGGGTTTGCTCCTCTCACAAACACTGTAGATCATGAAAATTTACAATGGGGACTGATACAAGATTATGACAGGGATTAAAAATTATTTTATTTATGGTTGAAGAGGTTTTAAGCGTAGATTGAGTGAAAACTGATTTGTGCTAATCAGTAATTTAAAAATATCAGTAAATATGCTTAGCGTTTGGGGGGGGGGAGGGGCAAGAGGAAGAGGGGTGGAGGAGGAAAATAATATTTCCCTTTTCAAAGTTCATAAAAATTTTAAAGATCGCTCTCTTTCGGAATCCAAATCATAATTCCCTCTTTATCGATCATCATTCCATCCGTTGGAATGATTTTGAGGACCTTTTGAAAATAACGATCTCTAATTATACACTGAATTGGACCTAACCACCCTCCCCTCGTATATGGTAGTATTTGAAATTGAATCCTCTTTCTACTGAGTGGCAGTAACTGTAATATACTCTGTTTAGGGCCCGAGAATGCGAATTTTTCACTCGATTCCATAAAAATTCCAAATGAAAGAAAATGGTGAGATGGGTTCTCAATCATAAAACTGAAATTGGCTATAAGAGGATTTGTGTTATTGAAAGAAACCTCTGAAACAACACGGGGCTCACTACCAGACACATGAAGACGGGGAATATTCAGTTTTGTTTGAATTACTGGCGAGTTAGCTTTGATACGACGCCAAAGAACCACAAGAGACTTGTCTATAGCTGTGGGTGCCCTGTCACCAATATCTATGTTTTGTGTAGTAATATTAAATTTGGCCTCATAAAGTGCACCAGAAGTTATCTTGAGACCATCTTGTGGAAGATCTTGTACTTTACTTGTAAGAAACTGAATATTGCCATTAATTGAATTTATTTCGGTATTGATATCTTCAATAATTATATCTGATTTCAAACGGGATATGCAGTGTGTTGTTAAGCACCATTTCTGTGGTATACCTTGTGCTTTAATTTCTTGATTATCATCATGGTCAATATGTGTGAAGAGACTAGGCCATGGGTCAGGATGTATTCTAGGAGAGAAATCGTAAGTGGTTTCAAATGGCTCAATAATATGAAGTTCGATCGACGCTGTTTTAAGCATTGAAGTTTCCATTTTGGTTAAAAGGCGATAGTCTGCTTCCAAGAATAATTCATACTTCCCTATTGACTCGAAAGGAGGGATTTCAATTTTAACTCTCGTTGTCTCACCACTAGCCAACTTTATAATATTAATTCCTTTCAATAAAAATTCATTGAGGCTTGTTTCAATATTTTCAATATCATTCTCATAAAGGGATTCAAATTCCAGTGAAACTTTTGGTACATGATCTCCGAGCACTTGTGCTTTGAGAGCCAATACTATGTCAACATCTTCTTCATTTAAAATAACTAGTTGCTGATTTAATTTCTCGTTTAAACAATATTCAGTATCCACTGTTTCTAACTGCAATTTTAATTTCGGTGGTTTTGGTAAGACTGTAATAAAAGATGTACTTCCACGAATTGATTTTTTCCGTGTAGACTTTTCTCCCCACCATATACCAGGTGTGATTTTTTTAGGAAATTTATGAACATATTCTAGATCAAAAAGATCTGTTTTGATGAAAAACTTTGCAGCAATAGCTTTGATTTCCCCGGCTTCTCTCAAATAATTACTGAATTCAAAGACAGATACACAGCCTGGCTGAAACAAAAGATTCGTATTTTGCGTTGACTTGGTAGGGTCACTTTTTGAAGAATCATCAAGCACTATTCTTCTCATTGATACTGAGCCCCTACTACTTAAAGGAGCTATTTCTGAATCATCGTGTCTAAGAAAAATAGAGTCCATTTTGCCCTCAAAGCAGATCTCAATCTTAGAAACAACAATTGGAATTGCAGATGAAATTGCATTTGAAGAAACTACGAACTGTGATAAACACAGATCATCTACTTTGCTCTTTGGGGTGTCGAAGTTATACGTTGCACTCAAAAAAGAATAAAGCTCTGTGTTGTGTATTATTATACTAGGTCTACATTTTAGGTCGATGCCTTGTAGAGAATTTGAGAAATCATAGGAGAAGCTAGGGTTGTATGTAAAATCTATTATTTTAGCTCTAATTTTCGAAAGTGATGATTTAGGTTTACCTTTGTTCATCAGCTCCCAATCTACCGCAAGAATAGATCCGGCATCACCAACACAGGCTGCTACCTTTCTTAACGCCCAAAGAATTTCTTCAACAACATTCCACCAACATTCCTTTCGGTAAGACATATTCTTCCAAAGAGTGATCAGGAGTTTGAAAGCTTTATCCCAAGATTTTATTTTCATAAGTTCATACGCAGATAATAGTTGTAATTCTTGAATGATATGAAGCTGTTTTCTCTGCCTAAATTCTAGAATAGCTTTGTTTAATAAATCAAGTATTAAGGACGAATGGTCAAATCTTTGGTCTTTTGTAAATGATCTTTCTTGATAAGACTCAGAGGGCTTGTATATATTTAGATTGCAATTATTATCAAACTCTCTTAAATCTATTGATGAATCAGGTGAAAAACAGTTTTTATCTGTGGTTTGAAGGACAAAGCTTTGCTGTGCGATGAGATAGTTTGATGCAACACGGAACCAATAGCCTGGGTGGTGCAGATATTCCCATGGTTTTAATTCCCCTTTAATCGCAAAGCTCTTCTCGGGAAGAAGATATATAGCAGACCCATTGAACTCAGGTATAGAGACCTTATTGATAGTCTCGGCCATAATTGTCGCCCATCGTGCTTTCCAAGTTTCTATATCATACGTAGCTAGGTCTTTATCCCTACGACCAATAAATTGCTTAATTCGCTCCTTGTGTAAAGCCCATCGACGCACAGCTGCGCTGTGGTTCCCATTCCAAAGTAAGCAACGCACCATACGAAAGGCCAAAATATCAGCTAGACTTCTAGCTTCATCCCATCTTGAAGTTGAAATAGTCGCTGCTTCAAAAATATCTGTACCAAGTAAAGTTTCGTAAGCTCCTTCATATGATCTAAGAGCAGATTCCATTTCTTGCCGAAACTCGGCAAACACTCCAAGTTTAAAATCATAACGAAAAGTCCAGCCATGACTGGAGAGTGCTTGGGAAATAGTAGAGGAAGTAGCATGATTTTGACGAGGAACTGCACCTTTATTTTTCTTTCTTCTACAATGCTTACTAAGATCTCGATAGTACTCGATGCAAGGTGGGTAAATTTTTGTGATTAGGTTTTTAACAGACCCTTTAAGCTCGGCATTTGATTGTTGTGATGACAAAAATAATAAAGATGTTTTAGTATCAAGACCAGTTTCTCTGCGTATTCTAGATAGTCGTTCCTCAATTTCGGGAGATATAACAATTGCATTGTCGCTTATAAGCGCAACGACAAGGTAACTTTTGTAACCTGATTGATTTAATTCAGTCCTTTCACGACGGATTTTCAACTTTAATTTTTCATCATGATCTTGATGGAGGTTTGGGTCAGATGAAAACTTATAAAAGGAAACTAATGCGCAAGGGACAAACTCTTGATGCTTTTCAATCCATTTAGGGTCTATCAAGCCGTCAGGAAATAATGAAGATTCTGGAGTTAAAGGAGATAATGTTGAATGTTGAGTTATCTTTGAGGTAGTGCCTAATGGTTGACTGGGAATAGGGTTCGCAGAGCGGGGAGGTAAGGTGTATTCCTGTGGAGCTTCAGTAAGAGAAGAACGATATTATAACTTAATCTACCCTTCCAATAAATTTGACACGAAATCTTTTTTTTGCCGTGAATTCTTGAGAATTCCATGCCAAATCTGATGCGTCGACATCTTGTAAAAGTTTCAACAGAGTTGATGCCTCTTCGGGTCCTACATTCAATTCACTGGTATCGTTCTGTGGCTTTGAGCTCTCTTTGGGTTCTGAGAGTAGTCCTGATACTAAGATCAACGGAATATTATGCGCCACGAAAGCTAGAGCATACCCATCCATAGCGTGAAGTTGTCCTTGGGATTTATTGTACCGCGCGGGGCACTTTTAAGGTTTGAATATGCTCCGCTCCATTAGTCAAAACCTTTAGACTATTCCTCAAACTTTTAATTTGACGTTTAACACAATTAAAATAATTCTCTTCGTCTGTGTAATTCATTATTAGACACAGATACGTTATTAGCATCGTGGATGCCGTGATATACTATACAGCCTTGTAGTTTTAATCTAAATTTAAATATTTCACAATTGGCCAGAGAGTCCATTCAATGTACTGCCCCGGAAAAGTAAGATTCCCCCGTCAAAGGCCTTTGCAAATAGCGTCCTCTTGACCGATGACAAGATGATTTCTTAGAGGATTTATTACTACGTTTCACAGTTATCATTTACTTTATCAGATTCTTGTGCCACTTTCTATTCGTATCGACAACTTCAATACGTCTCGTTTTGATATCAAACATAAGCTACAGCTTCATTAACTCGGTAATGAATTTTCGAAGAGGTACACATGCCATGCCCCACTTAAGTTTTGGTTTCGCTGTGGGCTCACCATCTCACCACACCATTACTCATGCTTTTTGAATTTCGTACAGAAAAACTCTCATATCTCACCCAATTTTAATTTTTTCAACTAATAAACTATGAATGGTCAATTAGAACCTACTTTTTGATATGTTAGACATAATTCAGACCCAAAACTAACTATGGTGGCGCAACAATTTCAAACAACATGTGACTGTCTTCAATTACGAGTTTAAGGAGGTTCAAGTAAGACAGGCAAGGCTCAAAAGTACCAACATCAAGGCGTTTTGCTGTTGAAATTATTTCTTTCAGTCTCTAAAACTATTCAATTAATTGGATCAATTTTACTGAAGGTATTGAGCCTTTTATGAACGTAGCAATTTAAGTTTTTCATTGAAAGCCATCGCTCGAAATGGCACACACTGTGGTTAATGACTGGGGCGGGCGCTTTATAAAGCGCCATAACTATACCAAGGCTCATCAAAATGATCCTCAAATCTATGAGCGGTGCCAGTGGGGGCTTGAATAGAGGTAGTGAGCTCTTAAATAAATTAGAAAGTATCATAAGGGACGAGTATTTCGTACCCGAAGATATTTGGAACATAGATAAGACCGGCCATTAAGGTATAGTTAAGTCTGCGAAATGGCTCTAAAGGCACTTCAAATTCAAGAGGATATCAAAGTACTTGATAGTCAGTGGACCAGGAGATTTCTCAAACGAAATCAATCAATACAGACGACGATGGCTTTGAACTTTGACAGCGCTCAAGTCAAAGATGTAATATTTGAAGCGAAAGAAAATTTTTACAAAGCCTTTAATAACGTCAAAAAAAAGTAGCAGATAGAAGATGAGGATATTTGGAACATAGATGAACAAGGAATGTTACTTGGTATTTGTTAAATCAGTGTTTATAGGCTTTTCAAGGGAGCCGCTAACGGGCACTCACCTTCTACACCTAAATTAAATTACCATAAATACAGGCGCCGGATTAGTTCAAATGGATTTTTACCGCGAAACCATACAATGAGTAAAATGTCGGGGAATACTACAAAACGATCAGGGTAGGATCGGACGACTATCATTTATGAAGATTAACCACTCGAAGCCAGAGATCCCCAGTCAAATAGGGCTGAACAGCAAGGCAGAGAACCAATATTAGAATGCATTTCCCCTGTATTCTACTTGTTTGACATGAATTTAGACGAACCAAAACTTCAAATAGCTTGCATATCATTTTAATCGCTAACAAAGCTTCTCAAGTATTTTTCATTTCTACTTGTTTATCTGTCTTCTGCTTGTTTAGATTGATCAATTTAGTGCCTGTTTAAACATGTCATATCAGTATTCCATTTATTCCACCGCTCTAACATATCATGAACAGACCTTAAATCAGGTTGGCCATGCTTGTCGATGCGTCCGATGCCAGTGCAGGTGTGACAATTTGACGGCAACATCTCACATTGTGCCAAGCTTGCCCACACCTTCCGCATCTCCTTCGAGGCCTCAAGGACGCTTCGAAAACCTCAAACTGCGAAGGATTTCTTCTTGCAGAGGTTTGTGAGGCTCTTGTCCTGTTTAATGCGCCTCGGGGACGGCCTCTGCTAGTCTGCAGAACTGCAGGATTTTGGACTTCAGTGACCGGCATCGACTGAATATACTCAAATATCTCCCTTTGGCGATAGATTAGTGCTGACGCAAACTCCTCACGTACTCCCTCCAGTGCATAATCGATCGTTGGCGTTAAAGAAACAGCGGCGCGGGCTCCCCGAGTAGGTTGGACCAGCCACCAATGCACATGAAAATCGTAGAGACTTAATGGTCTTATTGCTGCTCTTGATCGAAAGATATGCTTGCACGGATGACTAAAGTTGGAGGCAAACAGATCTTTAAACTAAGTCAGTATGCTTGCATTGGTGACCGTAGGCGATGACTGCAATTAAGGGACAAACGTACCCTTGCAGTTTCCCGTGTCATGCCGGCTGTGGTACTGCCCGAACGTAGACTCTAATCCTGCCATAGAGAACTTGCCTATGACCGCAGAAAAAGTTGATCTAAATTGCATGTCCGCAACGGCGCGCTCCTTGGCAATCTAGAGCTTGATAGCGGCAAGTTGACTTTCACATGCAAGGCGACAAGCTGAATTGACGGCTAACAAATCGCTGGCGGTGACAGCTATCCATTTTTTCAGGACGGCATGAGCACTCTCTACTCTTGATGTGATCGTGTGTCCAAAATGTAACTTGCCCCGTAACCAGCAGGAAACAAATCATGTTTTATGGCAAAACCACGTCGCCTCAAGGAAGTTCATGACATGGATTGGGTACGTGCATTCAAAGCGACTGGAAAGAAATACGAGATGTCTAAATTCAAATCCAAAGTTTACAAACAACATAGTACCTATTCAACAATCTTTCAAATATCCTAGCTTTAATTGACACAAATCCTGTATAATACGGTGAGTATTCCCCATATAATCCGATATTAAGATTCTAATATAGTAAAAAGCCTTTTTGCCTTGCCACTGGTCAAGTTGCTAAGATGAAGGTGATTGCTGAGATAGCAGTAGGCAAATCTAACCTTATATTTAAGCCAAGTTTAGTCGAGGTATGTGACAATCCTTTCGTCATTGGGAAGTAGGGTAGATAGAACATTTCGTTCCACAGCTATTCTATTGCTCAGAAAACCTAACACTTGTTGGTACAATTCAAAAATTTATGAAATCGTCGGTAAAAGCTTTCGCTGAGTTACTATCAAGTACTTTGGTGAGACATGACTTGAGAGCCATCTTAATATGTCATGGACAAACAATTTTTGAAGAGTTGATTAATACTCGATTTATAGTATTCATTAATGCTGGTTCTTGACCCATAACACTCATTCCAGGCTCAGGGGTATTGATTTCCTCAAGAACTTTTCGAAAGACATCAACAGCCTATTTAAATTATTTTTCAGTCTCTTAACTATGAAATGCATACCAAACTTCGACCTTATTGTTAATTTTGGTACATTCAACTACAGGAAGTAATGACATCCCGAATAAATTTGTACTATATGTACAGTTTATTATTACCAGTTTTAAGCTGTCCAAGTAGAACAAGCGACGTTTTCTGCTGGGGGCAGAGGTAGCTTCAGCAGTCATTGGTGTCTACCAAGAAATAAAACCACTATTCTCTGTCCCCCACTCTTAAGTGACTGCCATCCTTTCCATTAAGAAGGTTTCGCAACGCAAAAACTAGAGTTTAGTCTCCAAGTTGGAGTTTTCTATGCTTTGTTAAGTAGTTTTAGATGCCCTTAGTAGTGGCATTACTACCTAAATGGATGCAACATCACTAGAGTTTTCCTAGGTCGAATTCTAGACTCTCGGTTACGCTGCATTTCCTGAATAATCACAACTCTATTTGAGAGAGGTAGTTACACATTGTTTTTTGGTTTTTTAGATAATAGGTGCGGACTGTATTCATTTCCTGCAGCAGTAGCTCAACAGATAGCAAGTGCAGTGTCTATAGTCGAGAATTGGACAGGAATAGGAAACATAGTTGAAGCAGTCCAACTCGAATTTTTTATTTAGTTTTAATGTTTGTTGAACAATGATGATATCGAGCATATGAGAAAAATACAATGAGCATACCATTCCATGCTAAAATCTAGCTTAGAATTGTAATTTTTGCCCCTTTAACTTACTTTCAGTCGAATAATATACTTCCCAACCACTTTCTCTACTGTAAAATTTCCTCTAAGATACTCCGTATTTCTTAAGCACTGGTCTCACCATGAGCTAGAAACTTCAACAATGACAACCGCCCTCGAGACTATCATTGTTGGCTCCGGGCTCGAGTTTACCGTTGACTCCTTCGTAATGAAAGAAGAGATAGAGAAAGAGAGGGAACCTTCCATGACGCACTGACGACTGCTACCACCACCTGAAGCAACCTATCATTCTTTTGAGGTTGCGAGTAATGCTATTACGTCATGGAAGAAAGTTGCAATAGGTTCTTCGACGTTGGCTATCCGCAAAAGTAGGTCCAGAATGTGTTTACATTCTAAAGGGGAAAAGACTGTTGTTGACAAATGGGAGTAAATAAATAAGCTCCCTTACTAAGCTCCCTTACTAAGCGAATAATTTGCATAATCAGAACAAGACTTGAATTCTGGAGCCGGATAATTGCGGATCCGATCACCATGGCAACGGCTTTTCATAAAAGTACAGGGTTACGCGCTTATTATTCGACTTACGCAGCATAATAAGAATAATGAAATCTACCGCCGTCAGTTTAGCTGTTCACGAGGCACGCGTCAAAACTACGACTACCTTGATGACTCCATTCGTCTCCGGTGTATGTCTTCAACGAAGGAAGGTTATCCAATGGCAATGTGGCGTATTGCAGACGACTCGGCTAATCCAGTGGGAGCTTTGGAGTCTTAATTGCAATTAAGTCCAAGGATAAAATACATGTCATAGAGCAAAATATTTACTTTTCTAGTGATCCATTCTCTATAATGCTCACCATCCTTCACTCAAGTTTCGTCGGTCCACAGTGAGGACATCCAGACCTCCATAGTCCAGTGAACGTGGGCTTCAGCCCATTCTTTGCGAGCCCTATTGGACTGTTGGGGTTCCTGAGAATTCTTGTGTGCAGGATGGCGCCGATAACCTCTTTCCGAAGCTTAGTCTGAATAACCCTCTCACTGACACCTCAATGTCTAAAGGAACCAGCGACGAGTTCGAGAAATGTCGTACTTCGATTTATTGAAGATGACTTCACAAAAATCTCCATCTCGTTGACTTCTTCGGAAGATAGGATCGGCGAACGGTCTTTTCTTTTCATTGATGTGACTTTGCCGCGGCGCAATGCGTAGCCAACTTGACGCAAAGATAATTTTAACTGATTGGCAATTTCCTTATGACTTTTATCAGCATCACTAAGCCCGTGAATCTGATGGAATCCAATAGTACCAACTCGTGTTTTTTCAGTCTCAAGCTTACTAAAAGATAATGGACTCTAGACAAATGCTTGTTTTAAGATGTAGAAGACGAGATCTGAGAAGAATTCATCTGCGCAAATAATCTGCACCGAAATGCATCCTCTACCTACTGAAAGGTCGACCTTGAGAATCAATATATAAAATTTGATAACTGAATAAATGTAGACACTCAATATTTATAATTTATCTATTGTGTGAGGATAAAAGTTAGAGCAGTGAACAAGGAACTAATTAGTTCGAAGGTAGTTAATACTGTCCAAATGAAATGTGCAACAATGAGGTTAATAAACGAAACCCATGAAATTTTAAGGAAAATTAATTCTGTATATTTATCCCTTGTGAACCAGGCTTAGAGCATTATTAGACTTTGCTAGCTCTACACTAGCAGGGTATAATCCCCGAAGCGAGAAGTACACCCATCTAGACCCACCTACGATTTCTACCGTGACCATAGGGTAGGTTGGGGGTTAATCTACACGGTATAGAAAACGCGCTTGGTAATCATTGGTGGTAGACTATTACTCTATTGGCTACTTCTGATATTCTAACTAAGTGGACCCTTATCTTATTTGAGTATCATTAGTACTACAACTCTAGCGCCAAAGCGAGATAACAAAACAATCACTCTTGTCTGCAGGAATACTTCTCAACGTTAGTTCTCTACTAGCCCTTGAGACTCTGGCTATATCACTATGACTTCTCAGCAAGCAATATTTGCAGATACAATTAATTGTATGAAAAAAGCGCTTAAGCGAAAAGTATATGGTCTGTTGCTCTTTTTTCTAGCCTCTAAAATATTTACTTACTGATTGCTTTGCCCTGTAGAATCAGATTCTGATAACTCCATTGATAAATATACAAACAGGGGGAGCAAACTGAGGAAGAAAGCTAGATTCGTACGAGAAGGCCAGCTCGCGCCTCCAACAGGGCCGCAAGTTTATAGAAGGGTCTGTATTGTTTGCAGATACCTATCTGTTCTTGTAGTTAAATTGATGCTAGACAATCGAGCATGCAGGGTTTTTCCGTGACATTTTATGTCGAAATCCTCCTCTTATTGACGAAGATGGATACGAAATCGACAGCGATGATGATGAAGAAAGAACCCAGACTGCACTAGCTGCAGCAGCTCAATTAAATCCTTACGCCCAGGTCAAGCTTGAACGTAGGGAAAATTCATGATTTTATTCCACAGTAACTAAATTTTCTCTATAGATCTCCTTGCGCCATTGACTGCAGCCTCAGAACTACCTAACCATCCTACCTTGTCCAAACCGTTCACTTCTCGAACTCTGACTAACTTAACTAATGAGGCTCGTGATATGGTACAAAAAGAAAGAAAATATCTTTGGAAATTAAAACATTTGATGACAATAATGAGTGGTGATAATAACTGGATACCATGTCATATTGTCGAAGGAGATGATGACTGGGCACTCTTTTTCGATGTACAATATAATGAGCAAGATGACACACCAAAAATAGGTGAATCAAACGAAATTAATTGCGAAGCTTCTGCTAGTGAGATTTTAACTGGAGCGGAGAGACATTCTCCAGATGCCATCATAGCGGCTGTGAAGCATTTGATTGCAAAGGAACAACAAGAAAGAAATGAAACTATGAACAGGGCTAGTAGCAAGGCGGAATTAGACGTACCACAACGAACATATAAGGAAGATCAAGCCAAAGCCTCAGTGTCATTAAGTGTCATAAAGCAAAATAAACCCGATAGTTCTGTTATTCCTATAGGTGAAAACTCCAAGCCGATAGAAAAAATAGGAAGTACTGATATAAGCAACGAAAAAGACCATGTGTCAGTTCCACACCGTATGCAAACTAGAGCTCAGACATCTGCTCATCTTGAAGATCCAGCAGTCAAAATCAGACCTAGTTCTTCTGAATCCGCATGCATATCCTTCATTCACCCATATTTCTTAGCTCCAAATACATCTCGGCCTGATCGAAACTTTGGTTTGCCACAAAATGAAGCAATAGAGACTAGAAGGGTGTTACAACTCTATGTTCAAAAACAAGAAGAAGTATGTCGTGGCATACAAAAAATATATGACGGTTTATTGAAAGCCGATCGATGTCGAAAATTAGTTATGAAATGGGCCAAAGCAGATGGACATGTTGGTGCAAATCGCGACATGTCTGATGGTGAAGATTGGTATGATAACGACGAATGGGAACTAGATGAAGATCTGAAGAAAGGTCAAGACGAGGAAGACGAAGATGCGGTTATAACCGCTAAAAAGACTAGGACACGAAGGCAGTAATAACATTTAAAACGAAACTTCAAATCCATCCAAACTTTGACGAAACTAAACCATCTAAGGAACTGGC
Source organism: Oidium heveae (assembly GCA_003957845.1). Classification (NCBI taxonomy): domain Eukaryota; kingdom Fungi; phylum Ascomycota; class Leotiomycetes; order Helotiales; family Erysiphaceae; genus Oidium; species Oidium heveae. The sequence goes on along the minus strand of QVIK01000630.1, from coordinate 18,606 downwards.
TCCTGGCCTCGCCCTTATCTCATCATGCTCGATAAGACATTTCGTGCTGTATCTTTAAATGGAATTATGAGGTATGAATGAAATGTCAACGAAAAGATATGCAAAGTGAATACGTATAGGTGTTAAGCACACGTATTTTCAACCAACTAGTAGGGCAGGCTAGCCTTCCAGGAGCCGGTTGCAAGCTAGAGTGACACTAGGTTCTTGCAATATCGAATGGAAGATATAAATTAACTGGAATAAATAAAGCTCATGAGTACCTATGCCATTCTATTCAATTTTTTTCATTCATTGCCTAAAAGATATTTTAATCATAATGGTGCAGGGAATTGAACAATCAACAATTTTACCAACTTATCATCGCTAGACACCGATGACTACTTATAGTTTGAAGGATTGTGAAGAATGACATTGTTTCTATGCTGCAAACGAGTAGTAAAGAGAATCTAAGTTAAGCATGGCCGCTCCCTTCGATGCTTCAAGGTCAGCTAGCTCTTTCCTTTCAACCACTACATTTCCAAGGACCCAGTGTATAATAATCTGGCCCTCTTTATATGAGGGAGATGTGATCTCATTTTCCAGTTCTGTGCTACCTTCACTAAGTCTAAGAAACAAGGTTGAGATGTTTTTGAAAGTGAAATTCTAATTAATCTTCTTGCAATATCTAAGTCATCTAGAAAAATCCAAATGTGATCTGAGAAACGGGCAGAAAGAAGCGTGTTTGCTGCAACTGGTCTACAAAGGGCTGCATTAGCTTTATCATAAATGGATATTTAAAATTTCTAAGAGGAATGACTCCTGAGCTTACTCGGAGCCCAAATTGAAAGAAAACAATATATTAGGCTTCTACAACACTTATTTATCAATTTCTACTAGTAATCACTACTACTTACCTTCGTCCCTCATAACTTCCACTCATCATATATGGCTTTTCTGCCAACCTTCCTCTACTTAATATACATTTCATAACTCAGTACAAGTTTCATAATTTTGTACCTGTTAATTAGGGAAGGTGAGAGTTAAATTTTTATTTTAACCCTATCAAATAGAACTGAAATTGGATAGAAATTATTTTCCTCGTGAGCATTAATCGGCAAAAACCACNTGCCAACCTTCCTCTACTTAATATACATTTCATAACTCAGTACAAGTTTCATAATTTTGTACCTGTTAATTAGGGAAGGTGAGAGTTAAATTTTTATTTTAACCCTATCAAATAGAACTGAAATTGGATAGAAATTATTTTCCTCGTGAGCATTAATCGGCAAAAACCACAATAAATAAGTCCAAGTACCTACTATCCGTCCTACCCTATGTCGGCCAACGTGCATTAGTTTTTGTTACTAGCCTAATTTGAACTACGCTCTCCTTATTTAAAGAATATTTTAGGATCCAGAGGGGGTGGATATATAAATTCAGCTGCTGAACTTCCCTAGTAGTACGTTATCTCCATCCATCAGCGCTTTACCTAATTGGGAAGCGACTCATGTGACTTCCCAATTCGAACTTGAAAATCTGAGCTGAATCTCGTCTTGACCCCTCGTCGGCCAGCGCTTTACTCAATTGAGAGTCAATGCATGTTACTTTCCTATTTGATTCTGAACTGGCTCCAGGAGCGTTTAATTCACTGGAACTTAGATGTACTGTTTAATAATTGAAAAATATTTTTTCTATGTAGAGAGAGAGACAGAGAGAGAGGGGGAGATATTCGAACTGTCACGTCTCGTTTAGATGAGTAAGAATTGCTTTAAACCTTTTTATGAGTTATAAAAGTGGGGCTTATTACGTGCACAAATTTTATGCACCTTCATTTTCCGGAGTAATTAACCTCGCGCCAATTAACCCATTTGAAGCACGGGCCAGATTTGGGTAAATTGACGGCACCGTCAATACACCCGCGCCCATCAGACTTGAACGAGAGCTACGATCATAGGTACGCAATATGGTCGAATGTGTTCGGTAGGTGTCTGACTGCACTCGTTGTTTTTACTGCTCAGGTGTATGCAGTGTGCAGTTAGGGCTCGGACAACAAACGTATTGATCATTTTTTCCAAAGTGGGGGAATTGTTTTTTTTGCAAGTTATCCGCGTAGATGGATGGCTTTCCTTTTTGGGATAAATTAACTGCCTTTTTCCATTTCTCTTCCTAATTAACAAGCAATTACCTGCATTGTAAGATTAACATGGCAACTCTTCTGAAAAATTACAATGATCTAATCGATTTTAATCGTCAAAGTCTTGCTAGTAGGTTTTAACAGACCTCATAATTATTCAATATACATGACTTATTTCAAATTTCTAGTTGCTGCTGTATCCATCGTGTTTAATCCGATATTTTGGAAGTGAGTAAGAAAAAGCACAACTTACCTCACTTAGTCCCGGTCACAGCTTCAATTCTAACTAATTTGCACTAGCTCAGTCGCTCGTAGGGGTATGGTATTATTTAATTACCAGTTTTGATAACTTCTGATCTCAATAATTATAATAATAATACCAATTCTTCAGAATACCGGAACAAATTCCTAACTAGACTGGCCGGTGGAAATAATTATTTAGCATGTTACTGTTTAGGTATCACGATTTTTTCCCTAGGAATATTCCGCGACATGCTTTTCGAACGAGCTTTACGTGAGCAACCTACTTTACCATTACTCTCCACACCGGTATTTCGAGTCTTTTCCTATTTCCTACTAGCTATTGGAAATACGCTGGTACTATCCTCCATGTGGGCACTTGGATTTACAGGTACATACCTGGGTGATTATTTTGGAATCTTGATGGATAATATGGTGACGGGGTTTCCATTTAACGTTACTGATGCACCAATGTACTATGGAAGTACTTTAAACTTCTTAGGATCAGCAATATACTATGGCAAACCAGCAGGTATACTATTGTCACTCGAAATATTTATAGTTTATTTGCTAGCTTTGAGATTCGAAGATCCATTTACATCAGAAATCTATGCTAAAAGAGAAAGAGAAAGAAAGAAAGTTGGTGGAAAAAAAAATTGAGAGGCCTTTTTTAAAAAAATCAGTACTTAAAGCTGACTCGTGCTCAATCCAAAAGCTAATTGCAACACTGCAACGTATGAAAACCCTAGAGTCAAAGCATGTCTATTCCGCGCGTTCTTTGGACGATGCTATATATTTTTAGTCTTCGAAGGATTTCATCCAATGTATATCGTGACTAGAATAATTTCTATTATCATAATAAAGTTATCGTTTCAATCAAAATGGAATTGTTTACACAAATGATTTATCTACTTTCAATAAACGAATGTTTATTCCGAAAAAACTCTCCGGATAGTCTGAAGACCCATGATATATTAAATAATAACTTCATGACCTGAAAATCCTCTCACATTATGAAAGATTATCTGACTTTATTCTTCATGAAACTAACTGTTATCAACAGGTCTTAGTTGTAAGGGTCGTAAGAAGTGTTTTATTCAAATTTTACCTAGATCTTTATACAGGAATTAGATCTAAAAGTAAAAATCTAGAAGATGTGAGAGAATCTCTTATATTAATCCGAAACCCTGGCCTCCAGATTCCTTGCACCTGAACCCGATAGAGACCGTTTACAACCGCATGAAAAAATTTATACATCACCACTGTATCCAGGTACCGACTTTCCTTCCTACTCTCTGTCGGCCAACGTACATTAGTCCCATTAAGCTAACCATCCTATTCTTCGTCACCCCCATACCTTGATAACTCGTCAGTTTCAGCCCCAATATTCTTAATCTTGATCTACTCCTCCCATATTTTACTAAAATGAAATCTTCTGAAATAACGAATGAATTAGCTATTCAGAATTATCGTATAGGTGTTTTTAATAGTCGAAATGCCGCTGCTAAAGCATATGCTGCACCTCGAACCACTTAAGCTCTAGACTGAATGGATCGTGAAGTCGGGCAATTGTACATCAGCATCGTCAAAGATTGAGCGCAGACCAAGAAAAATCTTTAGCTGAATAGATTCTTAATGAGGATGCAAGAGGAAGTCTACCCAGCCATTCTAGAACTCATGAAATCGCTTGCGAAATTCTGAGGGCTAATGGAGATCACGAGCCGCTCGGCAAAAATTGGACTTCTCACTTTACTCACTGCAACAGTGAAGTACACTCCATTATAGGAAAAAAGTTTAAAGCTTATAGATCTGATGCCTCTGAGCATAGTGACACAAAAGCCTTCTTTGATTCGATTAATCGGATTTGTAAGGAGTTAAACATCATATGCTCTGATATATGAAAAATACATGAAACTAGCGTTGCTCTGGGGGTGTGTAAAAAGTCCCAAGTACTTGCAAGCTTCAGAAAAAAGAAGACGTATGTAAAAAGTCCAGAAAATTGAGAATGGGTATCGATGATCGAAGCTTTATCAGCCGATGGCCAAAAATCTAGATGCCTAATAACTTTCCAGGGGGAGCATCTCCTAACCACTTGGTTTCCCAGTGAATCGGTTCCAGATTAGTCTTACGCCACTTCTGAGAATGGGTGAACTTCGAAAGTGATCGGGAATGAATGGTTAAAGTCCATTTTCATACCAACGGCTTGTTTAAATGATTGAACCCAACTTTTGATCCTCGACGGCTATGGCAGCTACACCGATCTGGAGCTTATGCAACTATGTGAGAAAAATAATATTCATCTCCTATACCTTCCCCCTCGTTCATTTCATTTCATTTCATATCTTATAATCTCTACTCTTTCTGCCCTGGATATCGCAGCACCTATAAAGAAAGAAAAATTTACAATATGCTATAATAATACTAGGGAAGAGGGCATATTGTTGTTAAAATTGCAAGACTTGAGCTTGAACAAACAACATTTTGTCAGGCCCTCAACACAATCTGATCATAAAGCAGTTAATACCAGACGTAGTCTTAGGATACGGAAGTCTTGGTAATCACGTGATAATTATTTATTATATCACGGTCTTTTTCTAACATTCATGTAATCTCGGTTAGACGGTTAGGAAGACGATCATTGATCAAGAATAAGACCATTTCTTCAATAGTTAAAGAACCTATCCTCTTTACCTTAGAATTTTAGTTAGTTGAATGTAACACTACCTCTTCAAGCCTTACAAATTTGTAAGTTTACAAATAATTGCAAATAAATATATCAATGATTTATGAAGGAATGTGATAGAATTAACAATCTTCAATCAGTAGTATTTGAAGAAGAATCTTTTTTTAAGAGATCTCTGGTAATAACGTAAAGATAAGTCAAATTGTACATTGATATTTTTCTTTAGGATTATAGGCAAAACTCTTGCCTATTTATGTACATGTATTTCATATACAAATTATGTATATTAGTCCCTCAACGCATTTCCTACTATAAAACTATAGACTACTGTCTTTGGGACAAAGAACATGTCAAAAACAAATAAGACAATGGATAGCAACACAAGACAATAAGTCTGAGCAAAACAAAAGGCAACATAATAAATTCATAACCTATAAACATAACCTACAAAACACTATTTGTCTTAGAATTCTAGGTTAGTAAATCTTGTAGTTCTATTGAAAATGCTGCTCTTTGACTAAAGGGTCACAATTTCCAACACATATTAGAGAGGAAAATTTGAGCAGGATAGAGGGCCACAGGTCTTGTTCCATTTTACCCTGAGATAGCACTACAGTCATCTCAGATTATAGGTGAACCATGCTCCCCTACAAGAACCAAAAAATCTCAAGGTGGATGGGATCTTGGGCTACAGACTCTAGAGATCTCTTTAGATATATACAAAGCCAAGCAATCAATTCAAAACTCTGGAAAATATTCCCAAATTGACTCAAGAGCTTCTCGGTAAATGTGGCAAGGCGATTATGCAGACGAATACCCGCGTTGTAGCTCTAGAATCAGAAAATGAAAGATTAAAACATCTGCCAGAGGAGGCAAATAAAAATAATCGAGCGAGGAAAAGAGTAAAACAAGATCGAAATCAAAGGTCAGCTGGGATAGATAATATCATAGTCAATGCTAAGCAATCTGAGGCTCAAGAGTCTACAAACAACCGGGTAGGGTAATAATCTAAATAGAAAATCCACTTCGATAAATTGGTCGATTTTCTATTCAAATCTAACGCAAATTTTATAAATTTATAAATTAGAAGTTGAGTTTATCATGATTCAAAAAGCATGGTGTTGAAACTGACGACTTGACGAAATTTGGGAGTTGCCTAAAAATAGTGTGGTTAGCTTAGTTTGGTTAGTTTGTATAAGATCGTTCAGCCAATAGATCTTGTCACAAAATATGCTATATACCCTATAGCCACGGATGAAATTGTAGATGATGCCACTAGTAGGGCTATAAGCGAGATGATAATATTCCAATAGAAAATGATCTGCTATCAAATAGAGTTTATCCCCCGTACTTGCAATAGGACACAACATCGCAGAATTTGTGGCTCTATAAAGCGTGCCAAAGATGAACATAAATCTTGTGCTCCGGAAATGGAACATAAATGTCCACCAAGGTGCGCTAACTGCCACGGACCGCATCCAGCTGATTCCTTGGAGTGTCCCATCAGACCTAGAAAGGACCAAAAACTACCTACAAAAGCTGAAGTAGCAATGATCCGACTAGTGGCCTCAGCAGCCAGAATGAGATTGGTGGCTGCTCACTGTAAACCTATCTCATCTCAACAAAATACACAAGCAATTACCGGGAATAATTTCACTACAAGTGCAGCTCCCACAACGCCCCAAACTACTCATCGTCTATTCTCTACATCCCCATCTCGCGGCTGTTTCGCGGTACTATAAGCCCCTTACAAAAACCGTAATCATAGCCCTTTTAGAATAAATGAATGACTGATACACCAACATATCTAAAAATCCTATCCTCCAATGTAGGCCGCTCCGCGTCTTCACATGAGATCGCCCTTTAAATTGCTTTCGATACAAAAACGGATATCTTGCTAGCACAAGAACCGTATATTTATAGAAATTTATCTCGCAGAATAATCCGAAAACACCCTGCTTTGAATGCTTCATCCCAGTTAGTGACTGGTCAACCAGGCCACGCATACTCACTTATACTTAGAAGAACGCAGGACTCTCATTCCTGCAAAACCACCCAGAAATATCACTAGTTCAGTGAATAAGTGATGTTCTCTTCCTTAGTTTCAAGATCCTCAATAACTCGTGTCTCACAATAGTGAGTATATATAATGCCCCCCCCCCCCAGAATCTATCAATCCGGGTGCCGCACTAAATTTTTTACTCTCCTTGCCAAGCGACTTTTCCTTAAAAGATTGCATGCTTGCTGGAGATTTCAACCTCCATCACATAAATTGGCAGCCATCCTTAACAGGCTCTGCGACACATCTAGTGGAAACTCTCATCAGATGGCTCGACGCCAAACATTTCTCGCTAATTTCAGAAGTCGACGTCCCTGCCCATAATCGAGGTAATGTTCTTGATTTATGCTTTGGAACACACTCGTTATTGGCAAAGGGTATTTCATCATATGTATAACACGATCTCGACACTACCTCTGTCCACTTACCCGTTCCTATTACAATCCCTCTCGAAGCGCGAGGAAGTCACGTGGAACCAAAACAACGCTTCTCAACTATTAATGAAAAAACTTTTCAGTCTTTACTTCTCTTAAGTATGACTCATATGACTCCCTTACTAAATAAAAGTCCCACAAATGTTGACAAGAGAGCTGAGGAGCTAATCAGTATACTGCAAAGCTCATTTGCGGGATCAGCAAAGAATCATTTTCCCGAAACATTTGAAAACCTTGGTGGGATCTGAATTGTAAGGAAGCATGACAAAAATATCGCGAAGCTCTATGTCCTGGAATTGCTTCTGAGGCTGATAGGAAGTATTTGAGAAGGGCTATCAGAAGGGCTAAACGCTCTTATTTTTCACAAGAAATTTGATGAAGCCAGCAAGGCGAAAGATGTCTTCGATATGGTGAAATGACACAAAATCAAAGGTTCCTTCCGAATCTCCCCTCTCTGTAATCCACTTGCACCAGGCGACTCCTCTGCCCAAACCCTTGAAGAGAAAAGAGAAGTTTTTGTCAAAAATCTTCTTTGTAACCAACCAGAAGCTGAAGACTTCCCATTAAATATGCCATCAGTTCCAAAAAATTCATCCCTTTCCCAATATAACGGATTTAGAGGTCGCAAGATCAATTCTTAGGGCTGGCAACTCTACACCAGGAAAGACGGAATTACTAGTGCTTTATTACGCCTCTCTTGGCCTCTCTTGGCCTCGCATATCCGAAATTGTCACGGATCTATTTGAGTCATGCTTAGATACTGAATACCATCCTCGATGCTTCCGCTCAGCAATTTTAACTATTATCGGAATACCAAAGAATGCTGACATGAGTAATCCAAGATCTTACAGACCAATAGCTTTACTCTCTATTCTAGGAAAAGGACTTGAGAGGCTCATTGCAAGACGTATGACCTGGGTGGCTATCAAATTTATAGTTCTCGCACACCAACAATTTGATGCACTTCCACTTCGGTCATCGGTAGATCCAACTACTTGCTTGACCCATGACATAGAGACATCTTTAGATCATGGTCACACAGTAACTGTCGTGATTCTTGATATAAAAGGAGCTTTCGATGCAGTCTTACCTGGACGGCTGCTAAACCGTCTTAGAGAACAAGGCTAGCCATGCAAACTCTGCGACTAGATTGGCTCCTTTGAAACTGAATTTTCTTTATCAATTAGATTAGATGGTGAGACTGGACCTCCCCGAGAAATAAATTGTGGGTTACCACAAGGCTCCCCAGTCTCGCCTATCTTACTCACGCTCTACATTTCTCCTTTATTAAGGCTGAAGGGTCTTCAAAAGGCTTTTGGTTGTGCTGATGACGTTGCTGTCCTTGAGTCATCTTCATCGCTGGAAGAAAATGCAACAAAAATTGAAACAATAATAAACCATGCGCTGGAATGGGGTCAACAGGAAGGCATAAACTTTGAGCCTAGCAAATCAGAACTAATGCGCTTCTCAAGGCGTCATAAAGATAAATCTAAAAGTCCACCAGTGAAAACATCAAAATCCACAATAATAGAGAGTGATGAACGACCGTATCTCAAATGGTTAGGTGTGCATTTCGATAGGAAATTCTTCTTTAAAAGCCATGTCACCATCCAGACCTCTAAGGCTCTCAATGTTGCACATGCTCTCCGTTACCTGGGGAACACTAGAGGAATCCCACCGCATCTCGCTAGACAAGCTATCATAGCATGTGCATTTATTCTAAGAGCTCCACCTGTCCCTCAAATTTCTAGTCCTACTTAATTTAATCTAGGCAGGGTGATGGCGCCGCTGCTGGTCTCCAAGCGTGCGCTTCCTCTGGTACCTCCAGACGCTGGGGACTGCGTCCACAAACCGACCACTGCAATAGGCAAAGCTTCTCGTATATTTTACGAAATCTCGCCCTTCTCCTTACACCGTTGATTCCTCTCGTAGGGAAATCGCTCGTGAAACAGCGCAGAGTGAAGTGCAAGAGTTAATCGATTCTTCTATTGAGTTAGATTTTGACATGACTGGATCTGTAGACAACCCTTTTAACGATGAAATTTCTATTAAAAACACTTATCAACATACAAACAAAAATCAATTTTCAGGAGATAAAGCACTTCAAGCTTCATAACAGAACCCTGCTGCTACTCCAGCGAAAGACTCATCCGATGCTTCTCAACATAATGCTGTAATACTCATGGATGGAATCAAGGGCCTACTCCATCTGACTAACGATTATCTACGAATTTTAGAAGAAAATCACCCAGGTATTGGAGATGACTTTCTTCCGCTGCTAGCGGACGGTGCCTCTCGAGCCATGCGAGATTAACGTATCTACATCAGTACTGAAAACAAACCACAGAGACAACAATAACCTCGGCAAGATACATGGGCTAACAAGGCCAAAATTGACAATGACAGAATTAAAACTTTTAGTATCAAAAGATAGATTATTAAATCTACCCCTCCAAAAGTTCAGAGTAGAGAAGATAGATGAGTCATGATAAGACTCGCATCAGATCATGAGGCACGCAAGACTGGAACATTCGAGCTCCGCCAGAAGGTTCAACACCTGGTCTTTGATAAATCATTAGTGTCTGATGTTTGGTCGGTTCCTTCTGGAATTGCTATACTCGCACTAGCACCTGCTAAGGCTACTGCTATTCTAAAAAGTAAGACTGTTATCGAAGATCGTTTTGGAAACGCTACAGTAGAAAGACAACAAAGGTGGACAAGTTTCATTATTGAACCTATACCGAAGAAAATTCATTTTCTTGATTGTCTTCGTGACCCCTTAGATAGGCTTTTTTCCGAAGAACTTGCCTCTGTTAGAGATGCTATTCGTATCCAATAAATGAATTGGACCCGACGTTCTCAGAATGATCAACTTACTGGCTAAATTCGAATGCCCAACCGGCGCTAAACTTTACCAGATTCGTACTGCAGGCGGTAGGGAGTTCGCGAAAACAAATCCTCAATCTACCCCTGATTCCTCCCAATTATCTCCAAGCTCTTTGGGAACTGAAAGCTTAATTTCTTCTCAATAGAAATGGCGATGAGGCTCAAACAGCGCCTACATCTACCTCTCCGTATCATACAAGTAAATATTGGGAGATCGCCTTCGGCACACGATTTAGCACTAGTAACTGCTTGTAATAAGGAGATAGATGTCCTACTCATACAAGAACCTTGGATCTTTACAGATCTAGCATTGCGCAGATCTAAGAGTCATCCATTATTTGAAGCCTTTTCTCCTCTATCTACTTGGAATGCACGTCCCAGAGTATTTACATACGTGCGCAAGGGAAAAGAACTCAGACCTTTTCATCAGACTACAGACACATCTAGAGACCTTTTACAAATATCCATCTCCCTACACCAAAATAAGCTAGTATCGATATGTAGGGATAGGCTGTATTTCATTGATGGTAACTTCAATCTACCCCATCCTATGTCGGACTTGACAAATAGCACCCGTAGATCCACGTTCCAAGAATTAATTGAATGGTACAATTCTCATAACTTACACTTACTAAACCCAACCGGGACACCCACACATGATCGTGGAGCCACTATTGACCTTGCTTTCTTCATTGTTATCAACGCCAAATGCGAAGCGTGCACAGATTTACATACAACATCCGATCATGAAACCCTTGTGTCAACAATACATAGAGGAGGCCAGATAGGCGGCCTAGGAAAGCTGCGATACAGAGATATTGATAAAGAACTACTCCTTCATCTTCTAGGTAGACCGACAGGTCCAGGCTTTATAAGATCTTGAAATGAATTAAAGATTGAAGCTAGGGAAATTGTGGAATTAATAAAATCAGCACTGACTGGAGCTTACCCACGAACTAGAACATACTGCAGAGGTACCCTGTGGTGGAATGACGAATTCTGACAGGCCGCACATGCTTACAATCTGGCTCGCCGGTGCGGCCACGCCGTCTGGGAAAGAAAGCATACTGGAACTCAATGATTTCAGATGCGAAGAATCTTCCAGATGCTTATAAAATCGTACGGTGGGATAATAATATGGCGAAGTATCAAACCTCGCCACTATGTATGGAAGACAGCAGCGACATACGACAAGAACCACGAGCAAAAGCCTTACTTTTACATGAAGTTCTTCTTTGCATGCATTTAGATACGGAAGATATCCCAGCCGATACTCCAACAGTAGCACAAAGAAAGATCTTCTGGCAATCATTTTCTGCAGAAAAGGTATGTCAGACGACATGTAAATTTAGTTTCACCTCCTGTTAACGGCGAGGAGTGACGGCTCTTGCGCGTGACAGTGCCAGAAAGAATTAATATTTTTCTGTGCAGTCTAAGCAATGGAGATGAGCTACCTTAAGTACTTCTACAATTACGATTACATTACCTCCAGTGATCTATCTACTTTAATACTCTGATTAATCTTTCTCCAGCCTCTCAGATTATTTAACCGAGTGATTTGAATGAACAGAAGTGATTTCCGTTTATGCCAATCACGTGACCATATTCACTAGACAAGGCTGGGCCTGAAAGATAGCCCAGCTAAGCCGAATCGGGCAAAGCCCATAACACCTCCTCAGGTGATGACGAGATCACCGTGGAAACCCTACATTTATGCTGGAAAACCCTTGGTGATAGAATTACAAATTTATTCAACTACTGCATTCAACTCGGTACACACCCGAAAGTTTTCAAGACAGCTAATATACTCATAATGCTGAAGGATGGAAAAAGGGACCGCACCCTACCGCACCATACCGAACTCTTACAGACCAATTGCGCTCCTATCACGCCATGAGAAGGGTCTTGAGAGATTGATTTCGCGACGCATCTCTTTCTGGGCGCTTAAGTCAAAGATCTTGGCTCGTAATCAGTGTAGCGCGATAAGCTACCATTCAGCAGTCGATCTCACAACTGCTCTTATATGTGACGTTAAAAAGGCATGGGAGAATAAAAAGGTTGTGAGCATAATTACAACTAATGTAAAAGGTGCCTTCGATGGAATCCTTCGGAATCGATTGTGCTAAAGGCTAAGGTTACAAGGATGGCCTGAACGTATAGTGAAGTGGGTGTGCTCCTTTATGTCAGATCGTTCAGCACATATCTGCTTAGTTCAAACAAAGACTGAATCTTTACCAATATTTTGCAACCTTCCTCAAGGCTCTCCAGTATCCCCGATATTTTTTCTTTTATATGTAGAACCTCTTCTCCGTCTTTCATGGGGGCGCTTTGAATATGCCGACGATGCAGCAATTTTTACAGCGGGTAAGGCCTTAGAAGAATGCAATTTAAAACTCCAATTCCAGCTAGACCGTACACTAGAATGTGGAATAGAAAATGGCATATCCTTTGACACTCTTAAAACAGAGCTGCAGTACTTCCATTGGAAAATAAAATACACAGGGTTACCTATTCGCATGGGGAAAACAGTAATTAAGGCAAATGACTGCACAAGATGGCTTAGAATCTTCCTCGACTGGAAACTTCTCTTAAAAGAAAATACTTGATAAACATGCCAACGGACAAGAGTAGTAACTGATTACATCAAACACCTTTGTAAAACGACCCGTGGAACGAGCCCAGGATTAATCCGTCAAGCCATTCAAGGATGCGCTTTCACAACACTGCTTTATGGAGCTGACTCATGTTACGGAAGAATGACCTCGGAATGGACCAGAAATCAAGTATAGATTTCGATGAATCAGGCTGCGCGAGCAGTTCTCCCGGTGTACAAGACGACCCAATCACCAGTCCTTCAGAGAGAGACAGGCTGGGGTCTAACAAGAGCTTGGTTAGACTGCATACATGATCGCTTAGCTGCATGCATCGCTGCTGCTGATCCCGAACATCGTCTATGCCATCGATGGCAAGATTCACACGTGATCTGGGTCAGGCGCCGACAAAGTTTGGAAATTCGTAACTTCCATTGTACCCCACCGTAGTATATAATGAAACGCAAAGAAGTTCTGCGGGAGATTGGAGCTGTGGGACAATCAGACGGCTTAGATTCTTTCAACCAGTGGTCTGAGCTTGGAAATCCACTTGATTTAACTGTCTATTCAGATGGCTCAAGAAACAAGCAAGGTAGTATAGGAGCCGGCTATTTTGTCTACCGAGGCTCCCAAGAGATAATCAGCTAAAAAAAACCGCTGGGTCAGACTGCAGAAATTTTTGATGCTGAAAACATTGGAGCATTAGAAGGACTTCGTGAAGCGTGCACACATATATTGAGCCGCTACGTTACTGTGACGACTAGCTATGGAAAGATATATTGGTCTGTGCTTAGTCATGTGATTTCAATTTGGGTTGGCTGGCCAACGCATTTGTCAAATGTATTAATTTAGATATTCGTCACTCGTTCATAGTTCTTTCCTCACCTTAGAATCTTATACTTTTTGAGCCTTCTAAGTTAATTGACCATTCGCCAATTCTTTTAATCTCGCCTTGTCCCATTTACCAACGTGGCGATCTGCTTAGAAAATCAAGAAGCTGCTATTCAATTACATTCTGGCTTTATGTCACGTTCAAGTGGCAATCAGATCCAGAAATTCCAGTCCCTCCGTGAAGTTTGGTACAAATGAGATAGATCCATTGTAATCAAGAGAGGTCAGGTGTCAGAAGCGGCATCTAGATAGCGGGGCAAGAAGCAAGGAGTGACAGGCTAAAGATTGTCATCTTACATGATACACGAGAGAGATGCATCACCACTTGACCAAAAGGCCAGACCAGAATCATAGAACACTATAGTCTGGTGAATCTCCACATATATATTATACAATATTAAGCAATCCTGACACCAGGTTATCGTACGTTGGATCCCCAGTCATGAAAACATACTTGGAAACGAACGAGCAGATTCTTTAGCGAAACAAGCTTGCGTTGAAGAGACTTTACGCAATTCAGTATCGATAGCACGGGCTAAACGCTTGGCTCAGGAGAGATACAATGAATCTACAGCACAATATTGGCAAAATAACCCGCCAGAACGCTATAGAAGGCTTGATATTAGAATCTCTACGAAGATAACAGCAGAATTATTCTTGCTTCCACGAAATAGTCTTGGCAAACTCCTCACCGCCCGATCTGGTCACGGAGATTTTGCGGAATATCACTGACGATTTCACCACGGTGATGCAGAGCTAAACTGCGATTGTGGATCTGACAAAGCACCAGAACACCCGTTTTATTGTCAAAACGGAGGACGAAACGCCTCAAGACCAAGATGTCCAAAAAGAGGGTGCATTGAAGATGATATTGGATGGGTTCTGAGCTCGACTGATGGAGCACGCGCTGTCCACAGGTGGTGTATAGATAAGAGACCATACGTATAGTTAGAGTACGAAAAAAGCTAGACTATATCAACTAGAATTTCATGTATTTAATAAAAAAATTAAAAAACATTAAAAAAAAAGCAAAGACGATATGTACTTGCACAAACAAGGTTGACATCAAAACTGTATAGACATTCTGATGGCCGATACTCCTAGTACTAGTTTGTATAGATAATTTGATGTAATTAGTTTTTGACATCCCTGGTGACTGCTGGTCGCGCAGGGACGCCAATCGCCCCCCGGGATGCACGAGGCCGGGATACTATCCTGCGAGCCAGCTTGGCGTAAACCGTAAAATAATAATAATAGTAATTTTTATTCCCTCATGTTACAGAATAGCTTCGCAATTCTAGCGGATGATGCTCGACAGCACTGCTAGGATAACATTATGAGAACCTCATGAGTTTTATAAAATAAAGAATTAAAATACTCTCCGTCAATGTTGGTCATAGTTCTACTGCATACACAATCTCGCTCGAAACCGCTTTTCGTACTATCATAGACATTGTACTAATATAAGAACCCTACATTTTTGGAGACCTAACACGTCGTTTCTCTTGTACACACCTGGCATAGGAATGCTTCACCTCAATTGATGACTGGTCATCAAGATCCCGCGTACTTACGCAAAGAAAAATATGGGACTCACCATTCTTCAGAGTCGCCGCCAAACTTCGTCCGATCAAGGATCAGGAGATATTATTTTCCTCAAAGTTAAAGCTTCCAATAACTACTGGATTACAGTAATAAATATATACAATGCTCCTTCTGGATCTACTAATCCAGGCGCAGCACTAGATTTTATATTTTGCTTACCCAATCACTTAAATTTTGAAAATTTTATCCTCGCTGGAGACTTTAATCTCCACCATAACAATTGGCAGCCATCTTATGCAGGGGTATATTCGACGCAGGTGGTTCCCTTAATCGAATGGCTCGATAATTAAAACTTTTCTTTAATTTCTGAAGCTGTTATTCTCACACATAATCGAGTTAATGTTTTAGACTTATGCTTTGCGTCACATTCACTGATGGCAAAGGGTAGTACAGCCTCTACTCAAAAACATCTTCTCTCGAGTCAAGATCTCGTATTTTCCAGGAATTCCTAAATACACTTCCATAAAATGATATAATGATCTATAGTGATGGGTCGAAACTACCTGATCGGATCGCAGGAGCTGGCTTTTTAATATTCCGGCTGGGACGCCAAATTGGTTCAGGCGCCTCCCCCCGAGGTAGAGTATGTGAAGTTGAGGATGCCGAAGTCCACGCAGTGGTCCAGGGCATCAAATATGCGATTTCACCCCCATCAAATCGCTTCTCAAAAGATCTATGGGTTTCCATAGATAACTATGGTGTTGCGAGAAATCTACTCTCCGAAACCCTTTTATTTTCTTCCCAAACAGCGTACTTAGAGGCCCCGGAAACTATAAAATAATGGAAAACAAAAATTGGACTTTCCCATATCCCCGAGGGCGAGATAAAAGTAGGCTGGGTGCTTAGTCACTCTGGAATTTATGGCAATGAACTAGCAGACCTTAATGCTAAAATAGGTGCGGGTATGGCTTAGAACGAGTGACAACAAAAGCATTCGTTAGCTTCACTGTGACGATGGCAAAAAATGAAAATGGAATACCAAAGAAATATCCGGTGGCAAGCCAACGCTCCTAATAGATACACCCGGCTCGAAATTAATTCTTCCCTCTTCCACCCAAAAAGCTTCGGCTGAGCCGAAAACTACTAGGGCGCCTTATTGCTTCTAGAACCGAACATGGAGACTTCGCGGCCTACCATACACGTTTCAATCACCACGACGCCATCCAATCTATATTGTAAATGCGGATCACCTAAGGCACCGTTTCATTTCTTCTTTTGCAGAATTTTACATCGCCAAAACGGCTGCCCTCCTATTAGCTACCTCATTCCTTCTTTGCTCGGAACCCCTAAAGGTGCCGACACACTAATCGAATGGCTTGAAAAAGCTGGATTTTTCCTAAACATTTGTAATCGATAAGAGTACAGTTCTGTTTCATTATATGTGTTAGTTAGTCATTATGTTATGTTGTTCTATCTAAAACTTGGGAAAACCCTCTTAAAAATTTTGAGGCCATCCACTGACAGTGGTTATTGGCCTTTCTCTTATTTTTATTAAGTGCTGGATGTTTCACATAACGCCTTACAACATGTATGTATTTGCTTAGATAAGCTTATCGCTCTAGGGCTCCGGCTCTAGCGTCATATGTCCCTAGATAGGATAAGAGTTTAGCGTGTTGATCACGTGAAACTTGTACTTAAACGTTAAATAGTAAATAAATAAATAAACTCTAGATTCTGGCCAGCTCCTCGGACACTGAGGAGCCTAGGGATGTGGACGAAGCATTGAGTGTGGTGTTCAAAGGGGTGGTAATGATTGAAGTAGTGCTGTGACATAACGATTTCAATTAATGTGTCGCTCATAAGCCAGTGTGGGGCTTGTTGTCGCGACCTTCGATTGCACACTATGCCAATTCGTAGCATCCACATTGTGGACGTGGAGACATATGGCATCACCGTTGTAAGCATGGAGGCTAACTATCGCGATAATCGATAGTTTCATTAAGCTATTATATATAAAGCTTAAAGTACTCTGCAGTGCGTACATCTCTTCTCTCTTCACTTCAAAAATTTTTTCTCATATTTGTCTATAACTCTGAGTACCTTGAGAAAATCAATTTACTTTAAGATCCTTACACCTAGGAGCGGTTAAAGGGACTTGCAATGGTTGGGTTGATAAGAGATCAAATATCACTTTAGAAGTAGCTGTACGCAATTAGTTTTTGAATTGGTTTTATCGGGGACTCAAATATAAGTAGATCAACATAAATACGCCTCTCTATAATACTTTGACCTGGCAACCACTATCTAACTATGTTACTGAACTTGTGGGACAGCATCATGGACAACTGATTACATCCACCCTGGTCGCATCGATTCCAGTGAATTAGGTGGACTAACCAACACTAAAATTTCATTCATTTTAAATATGAAATGATTCTCTTACTTCACGAATCAATTATATATAAAAAGCTAGTGGAATTTTGTACAATTAATTTCCTTACTAAGTCGAAGAAATCAGTTTGTTTGTTACAAAGAATTTCTACAGCTTAAGACTTAGTGAGATGCAAAACAGCGTTCTTTACTAGATTTCATTTATATGTGGTATCAGAAAAGTCCATATTTTTTACTCTAAGGCATCAAAGGTAGAAAATTAAAGTTTAGTTGGTGATTAAGAGCTAGTATTCTAAGTTCTATATGTACAAGAAATTTTAATTTGGGTCATCTGATCTCCACATGGCCATTTATTGATGCCTAGGGCTTTGAGTTCTTTACTGCCTTTGTCTCTCATACCGCAGTTACTGCTGCTGCTGGCGCTGCAACTGCTGGTACTGCTGCTGCTGGTACTGCTGCTGCGTTTCCTGGCGCCGCTCCTGCTCCTCCTGCTGCTGCTGCTGGCACTGCTGCTGCTGGCACTACTGCTGCTGCTGGCGCTGCTGTTGCGTTTCCTGGCGCTGCTCCTGCTCCTCCTGCTGCTGCTGCTGGCGCTGCTGCTGCTGGTACTGCTGCTGCGTTTCCTGGCGCTGCTCCTGCTCCTCCTGCTGCTGCTGCTGGCACTGCTGGTGCTCCTGCTGGTGCTGCTGTTGCGTTTCCTGGCGCTGCTCCTGCTCCTCCTCCTGCTGCTGCTGCTGCTGCTACTGCCATCTGAACGGGCACACACCCCCCAA
>QVIK01000629.1:0-30676 GCA_003957845.1 Oidium heveae | reverse complement strand
TCTACAGGGCATAATAGGGGGAATTGTCCACTTAGAGCGGAATGATCTGTATAGTATTGAAGCAAATTTATCTTGTTTACATTCTTAAGGTAATAGCTTAACAACTCAATATTATATAGATAACTTGAGTAGGTTCATCACTCGTTACACCTATGACATGACTCCCGATTTCATACCTAGCTCTGGCTTGAAGGGTTTAGACCACGAGGACTTACGAGCTAATTATTCTAGAATCCTGAAAGATGTACAAGACACGTGGCTGCAACTCTGGAGGCACAGCTTCGTGATGTGCTACACTAATCAAGTACATCACTTTGGGAATGTAACCACAAAATGCGCAGAGAATGCTCACAGAGCTCTAAAAGCACAGTTAGTGCCCTTAATTGATGATTTTTTCTCCGTAGTAAATTCCATTGAGCTTTTACTACATAATCAATTTGAAGACTTGCACCAAAGAATACTCATGTCAAAGAATGTTGTTGCTTACGAGCACTGTGTTCTAACGTTTCGGAAAATTATAACAGCAGCACCTTTTTACTCATTATGGAAGCAGTATCAAAAGATACTAAGAAGTATAAAAACCAATAGAAGACCTTCGGGAACATGAACAGGGGTCTTCAAGAAGACTGTGGGACTCCCCTGCAGTGATCAGATTACTGATCTTCAGCAACCGAATCGCATATTATAGCCTCAAGATCTTTATTCACAATGGCTTTATCCTTGGTCAGATATACCTCAGCCTTCTACCGGAAAAGAGATTGGGGAGGAAAGAGTTCCTGCGATAAACAAACAAAATATCTATCGTGACCAAAACCCTGAATTTAGAGAATCAGATCGAGATGAGATGATGAATGTCGAGGGGCCTGCTATCGTTCGGGAAAAAAGCCGGTCAAGTGGCTCGCGCAACAAAAAGAAGCAAAAAATCTTTGATAATAACACTCATCGTGAGCCCTCTGCATCTGAGTTAGCTTAGGCTCCTCAACCAGCCGGTAGACTTAATAGAGGAAGAGTCATAACTAGGCTTTCAAGACGTGGTGGTAAAGTATAAGGAGTTCCTGGGAACGACCGTGTAATCAAGCTTTGACCAGGTAATAAGGGAGTCAATGAGAGGAATATAGGGGTCAGTGAAGGAAATTGGGTGTCAAACGGTAGGATGGTCAAAAATTGTCTAATTAGGCAAAATTAGGTGGTCAGCAGCGAAGAATAAGCGAGAATAGATCGGCTCGCTTTATATACATTTAGTTGGGTCGCATGAACCATATGATTAGTAATATAAGCGAACTAGTTAATAATGTGACATGCTGACATAACATATAGCACTTTGGATCGTAGAAACTCGCGATAAGAAAAATTTAACGTGAGGTCACTTACGATTGTCGTAATAACGTATAGCGCTAATGAGTCTCTGTAAGCCTGTTCTATGATGATTTTCACTAACAAAAGATAAATACCAAAATTACAAGGATATAATTAGGAAGAGGTTATGCCAAGTAAATAAAAAACCCGTGGGCCGCATTTAAGTTCCCTCCAAGAATAAAGAGCTTTTGCAAAATAACATATTCTTCTTTCGCTACACTCAAAGGTACTTTTGATATTACATTCAAACTACAATAAAATCTTTGAGATTTTACCTAATATATCCTACAATCATTGTAATAATGAATTTTGCAGAGTATGTCGAATAAGCAAGAGAGAGCAAGCATCACAAAGCCAGCAGCTAAACTAAAATTTTAACCCTTCAAGTGTAAATTCAACATGTAACATCGCCACCTACAATAGCACCCTCCCACCCGTATGAGACTTCAAATAGATATATCGATTTATTTAGTAGGCTTTTAGAATAGCGGTATAGGAATATTACAACAAATTAAATGTGGTATGATGAGTGAAACGCACATAATGTTCATCCTCTCACTACAACTTGTATATCAATCAGTTTTGCAATAGTCTATAGTAGTAAAATCTCTTGAAGTAAAATCGAATACATATTTCTCAGCAAGCAGGCGAAAGAAAAAAAAAAATAAAATCAAAAATAATGAAACGAAACGAAAAGAAAAGTAAATATTTCCATACCTTCACATTCAATACAGGTCGCTTATTTTTGTTTCTTTTTATTTCTTTTTCTTCTTTGCCCCGCAGTCATATCAAACAAACCTTTTTGATCGACGTCGTGTTCATCCTCGTTGTGTCAAGTACCAATTCGCGACTGCGGCATCTCCGGAATTTTTGTGATTTCNTTTCCATACCTTCACATTCAATACAGGTCGCTTATTTTTGTTTCTTTTTATTTCTTTTTCTTCTTTGCCCCGCAGTCATATCAAACAAACCTTTTTGATCGACGTCGTGTTCATCCTCGTTGTGTCAAGTACCAATTCGCGACTGCGGCATCTCCGGAATTTTTGTGATTTCAAAATTCAAGCTCATTCTTCTAATGTGCTGCTGGCTCGTTACTTCGAATATATTGGGGTTGAGTGAAGATTCTTTCACACAAAAAAAAAAAAATTTTTTTTGTCTCGCTCACTTCAGTATAAAACATCGTTTTGCCCACTAGCGTGTAGTGTTTGACTATTTGTATACTTCAAGAAGGGCCACTTTGGGAAATTTTAGGTGATAATTATCCCTCAGTCGATTATTCCAATCTAAACCTAGTTTAGACTCTTTCTAATTTGTACACTTATCTTGAATCTCCATGTGCCTTTTCAGAAGTATGAAGCACAATGATAGTATTTCTGAATTCTAAGGGGGCTGACTTAGGAAATAAGGAGATACCAGAATCCCTTCTTGCCTCGATTTACATAGACTCTAAAATCGAAAGAAACTCTAGACTATCTAAATTTGGATTCCGAATTTGAGAATAAACCAAATGATTCGTGGCTCTTTATTTCGAGGATAGAATGCGGGACCAAAAATTAATTTTAACCAACGCCTAGTTTATAACCGTTTTTTATTCCATAAATAAAATATCTAAAATCAAATACATTCCTCCCCATTCTAGTCATCTTAATTTTTTTTTGAAGTGGAAGTTTCAAGTGCTCGTTGATTCGCCTGTGACCGCCGTGTCTACTAATGTTTATCTAACTTTCGCTAATTAAAAGAATTCCTTTATTTTCTAGTATAATACTGTGCTTGCTTTATTATATGATCCTCGTTCATAGATTGAGCAGAATTCCATAAGATATGACAAGAAAAATATCAAAAAAGACAGTCTATAGCCCCAAGTTATTATTCTTAAATAAGAAAATCCACGAGTTATTTTTTTTTAAACCCAATAAATTACTCGTGTTACATAGGATATTGACTTTAAAGTTTAGGAGTAGCACCTATTCGGGGTAACTTCAGAAAGGCGCAGACAATGATACAGATGAGACACAGGATAGCTGCACTGCCAAATGTAAAGCGTAAGGCTTCCGTATAACTGTCACGAACTTGATCCTGGTAGATGGGTTCTAGGTCAAAGATGGCAGTAACACTTTTACGTACAGCTTCGATGACTTGTTGGCGATCGGGGCCGACAACATTTCGATTGAGGAAGAAGCGAAGCATATTCTGAAGAATGAGGGATGAGAGCGATACCCCAAACACCGTCCCAAGAGAGCGCCAGAGGATCAATGTTGATGTGACCACTGCTTGTTCGGATTGAGGCGAAACAGATAAAATTGCCATGAACAATGTGGGATACACTAAAACAATAAAAATTAATCACCTGAATAGAAATCAAAATTCCAGTGTCGCATATTAGAGCACGGTAATAAAATGAGAGAAAACGTACTAAGACCTTGACCTAAACTTGTCGGGATTAAGAGTACTAGATATACCCATTTTTGCCACGTTCTCTGCAAAAAGCTCAATACTATACTACCAATAAATGAAGAAATTAGACCCATTACCAAGTAAATTTTCATTTGCTTAGTCCAAGTCATAAGAAACCCAACTAGGGTACCGGCTATACTCGATACTATACTAGGTATTAGAAGACGAAGCCCTGAATTAGTCGCTGACTCTAACATTACAGCCTGGAAGAATAATGGCACATTGAAGATCACTGTGTTAGCCACCATACCTCCTAGGCAATTGGTTAGAATAATACCAGCGCGTGGATTTCGAAACATAATCTTGGGTGGCATAATAGGGTGTGCAGCACGAGATTCTGTATATATGAGCAAAGGGAAGAAAACGATAAAGATTATAAACGATATAATCACAATAGGATGTGTCCATGAAAGGATATTTCCTCCAAGATTCTGATTCGGTTAGAGAAAATATTAGGGAAACAACTGGGGAGAGATCTTCATACCAGACCTAATATTAGAAATGTAATAGAAGAAATCAGAAGCATTGATCCTTTGAAATCAAATACCTTTATAGCTTCTAAAAGACCTCTTTCCTTGGCTCCTTCTGCCATGCCCAAATTACTTGGAATAGCCACGCAAGCTATACAAAGACATGCTACCAGAATTGGAATTTGGATGCCAAACTCCCACCGCCAACCAAGAGAATCGGCGATCCAACCTCCCAGCGCAGCACCAGATGCTGAGCCGACTCCAAAAGCAACATTGATGTATGATTGGTAGATACCTCGTATCTCTATTGGCACTAGGTCACTTATGACAATTGAGCTTAGTGATACCATACCTCCAGCCCCAAGGCCACAGAATGTTCGTGCTATAATAAAGCTCGTCATGCTCTGGGCAAGACTACACCACATTGTGGCAAATGTGAGCACAAAAAGACAAAACACGAGAGGCTTTTTTCTTCCAATAGCATCAGAAAGGCCACCAAAAAGTGGTTGAAATCCAGTAGAGGTTAGAAGAAAAGCTGTTGATAGCCATGATGCGCTATTAGAGCTTTCAAAGTAAGACGTTATAACTGGATGACTTGAGACCATAATTGTGGAGTCGAAAATTGCAATAAAGAAAGAAATGAGACTGACAGAAAAGATGAGCCAGAATCGATTAACACTGATTCCAGCTAAATACGGCGAATTGGACTTAAATCGATTGCTCTGGGTGGTCTCAACTCTTTTCAAACTTGAAGTATTTGACGGTCTTCTTGGCCCATCCCTAATGGTACCATACAGTTGTGGGTCAGGGAACATGGCACAAGCCTGGGACTCAGGTCCTATACTACCGCCATTTTGTATAACATTTGTACTATATAGCAAATTTTGAGATTCATCCGCAAATTTTTTGCTTTCTTCTTCTGTGTTTTCGGTAGTCGAACCGTCACTTGAAAAGTAAACTCCAGGTCTAGATTCTGGGTCTTGAACTGCAAGAAGACAAGTTCTTTCATCCTGGGCGTCGTCACGGTTCATAGAGTCGTTCATTATGAAATTTATTTTCAAACAAAAATGAGAACTGCGCAAGGTTTTTTTGATCAGTGAAAATTAGGAGCTTAAACCCATTAATAGAGATATACGGTAACTTGAGAATTTGATTAAACTTATACTTTAACGACAGTGTATTCCCTTGACATATGAAGATTTGTACTCAATTTTCTTTCCCTTACCGTACTATGATGCCTTTAAAGATTTTAAACGCGATAATCTAGTTTCCAGATTTCGCTGACATTACTATTAGGACGAACTAGCAATAGAATTGTGAGCAGCAAGAGGACGGGACGTAGTTAAGGGTGGGGTTTGGTACAATAGAGTGCGCAGTACATGGTTTTGACTGTAGAAGAGGGACTTTTATTAAATTTTGGGGCCATACGATTCACATGCTTGCACTGATATAGAATGGTCTGTGCTTGAACCACTACCCCATCCCCACAATGAAATGCTCCTAGTACGCTGAATTGCAAATCGAGCTAGAAGCTAATGGATTGAGAAGTACGTCCTACTTACATGGGTTTGCGCTATTTTTAGTTAATTCAGTACTAAGCGTGTCCTCCTTTAAACTATTTATTCCCTGTCAATGGCCTGCTTGAAATATTCTGAATTTGGGGAGGCGGAAAACTATTTCTCGCTTGCTGCCGGCGTCACGTTTAGCGCACCCCCACCCCCCCCCCCGATCCTACGAAGATTGTTAGGCCAAAGTCGATGCTTCGTCAATCTTTAGGGGCGGGGGAAGACTTTGAGACTAACCAAAAACATTCTATCATTTACGAGCGAGCAATAGATGTTGCAGACTATATCCAATATAGTAATAATCAACTTGGTGGCCAATGGTAAGAAGTCGGCCTTTTAATTTAGTTGGTTTCATTTGAGCAAGCAGTGACTTACATTACTCATCTATCTTGTCTAGAGGAAGCTGCTAATTAAGATAACGAGACAAGGCTTGC
The DNA here is from genome assembly GCA_003957845.1 of Oidium heveae. Classification (NCBI taxonomy): domain Eukaryota; kingdom Fungi; phylum Ascomycota; class Leotiomycetes; order Helotiales; family Erysiphaceae; genus Oidium; species Oidium heveae. The sequence continues at coordinate 24,397 of QVIK01000629.1, read as the reverse complement.
GGATGTTACAACCATTAGGTCCATGTTGTGAGTCTCAAAAGTAATGTCAATTTAAAATGAGAAGAGTTGTTGAAGTCTACGCTCTTCAAAGTTGCAAGACTGACTGACTGGACTAACTGGGAAACATATTCGAGTGTTAGACTTGCCCGGGCCCAACAAACCATAAGTTCATAGAGAACAAAACTCTGCTTAGCTTATGCTCAAGGCCAGTCAGTTTATCTAAGAGATTTGTAGATTTTCAAGATAAGTTAATTTCAAGAAGGTTTCTGTGGCGCATTTTCTCGATATCTGTTAAGAACTGCGATATTAGTTATGCACAGCAAGCAAGAATTTGTAATGTTAGGATTTCATAATGCTAACGATCCAAGCTACAAGACACGGACTATTTATGTATACTCCATGGTGTTCAACCTCCTGGTATCGAAGTCCATTTACTCAACAACCCCTGTACAAAACTCATGACAATCTCCGACAGATAACCCGATTTAACTATATATATATGAGCTACGGGTTGTGACATGCTATCCATATAGCCTAACATCTGACAGTATCATCACGCCTACTCAGTTTCCGGCTACAATTTTTCAATGTTAGGTAATCTTATATATTTACACGGTTTAGAAAATTTAAAAATATGTAACATGGGTTACTAGAAATCGACATGGGGTGGATTTAAAATTTCCCATTGGTAATTCCACAAATACTTCATTTGCAATCACTTCTCTACCCAGCCCAAAATAATGTAAGCTGCATAGAAACACAATACACCGTCGAGTGTTTTGGGGTAGGGACTTAATGGTGTCACCAAAAGTACGGATGATAATTTGCCGATCAAAAACTCGAGATAATTTTTAGTGGTATCGACCCAACAGGGGTTCTCAGGGCTAAATACATACTTAGGGCCAGCTACTTATATGTAAGTGACATTGAAGTCTATCCATATCCGTTGACATCACATAATATCAGAACAATTATAATAAACCGTTATGTATATGGAAAGCAATTAAGAGCTCCTATCCATGTACGCCGTTGTCAATCGTCTTTAAAACTGAACATCTCGACCATCTTCCAGTTTGCAGATGAAAAACTGCTCGAGGCAATGCTAACGACGCTTTTATTAATGAGTTTTTTTTGTCCATTATGCCTTCCCATTAAATTCATGCTCGCAGTTTTATCACCGGGATCTAAGCTGTGCTTAAACCTTAAAATTTGTAAGACAAAGTAAACGCTAGATGGAATATATCCCTGGAGTGCATCACATATAAGTAACGAACTTTACTATAAGGGAAAGCATTGAAATACCTCCGAGCTCCGGGACCCACCAGCCCTCTCTCTTCACTTTCAACTTACGTTATTAAATATGTTTCAAGAAAAATACCATAGCAGAAAAACCTGGTTTTATATAACAGTTAATTTACAATTCGTTTATGGAAATTTTAATTGTCGTATGCTTTTCTTTTTTTTTAAATGTCGTATTTCCAGGGAACCCATGTATAACGCTAAGCCTTATCTGGACTCGCACCTGTCTCAGCCCTGTATCCATTCAACATCAAATATTTAGAGAAGGTTGCCTGGGCAGCACGAGTAACAAATGACAAATTGTTTCCCTTAAAACGCCTGTGATTGTATTCATATCAGTAGCTATTTTATTAAATATTTTACAGCCTCATAGCTATTAAACACTTACTGTTTATCTTATCTTGCTATTTTAATTCAGGAAAAGTAGGTACATTAATCTATAACAAAGAAATAGGTTTCTAGAATGATTCTTAATACTAAAAGCCGTGTCACAGTTTAAATACTAGTGCTGAGCTTCTAGTTATATCAAGGTAGCCAATCATTCACGATATCTGCAATAAACAAGCCAAAATAATGGCCATGAAATTGAGTGGATATACACCTGTTGATAGAGTACTTCAAATTCTTGAAAAGCGACAGCTTTTGGCATAGATATACTAAGGACAATGATGATAGATTAACTTTGTTTTTCACTAGTCCAGATATGGGTTAAATTTATAAAGAAATGAGACAACTGTTAGTTGAAGATTGCACATATACAACCCACATCTACAACTTTCCTTTAATTTGTACAAATATTATTACATCTATATGTCAGATATTCCCTCTTGTACACTGTCTAACAGCTGGGGAGAAACATGGTGTCTACTTTTTTGCTTCGGAATGCTTAGAAAGTGCGTTTGAAAAGCTAAACTTGGATGGTCCTGCAGTAAATTTTCATCCTTCTTGTCACGGTTTGAATATTGATGCTTTAAGCAAAATCGAATAAGCAAAGGTAATGTTTATATTTTCATTGGCTAACTAGGTCGATCTAAAGACTACTTATATACTTGCTATGTGGAATCTAGAATATTCACCATGATTTGGTATCTTGGTAAATAGCATACAGAATTAGAAGCTCAATGCTTTGCCATCAACACCTAGATTATTACAGAGGGTTGAACTAACCATACTACCCCTATGAAATTCCTTTTTTTTAATTGGCTAGATCTATCTTAGCTTCACCGGCGTTGCCTAGGACAACTAGAAGAATGATACACGTAGGCTATTATATTTTAATTCAAAGTTTACAGTATCGACACCTCTAAAAACATTTAATTTGAACCAACTCTTGACATACTGTAAATAACCCACATCCAGATACCCTCTAAAAACAGTAATAAATGCAAATCACAAACTTCTGCACGAATTGCAATAATCCTTGACATAATTTGCGTTCACAGTTCATCTACCTCAAAATGACCGTATCAAATCATCCAAACCAGAGCGTAGATATATTCTGGCATGTGATAGATTTGGTAAGCCGACAACAAGGGCAAAAATTTGTAAAGCAGGTAGTCGAAAAGTAGACTGTCAGTGGCGAGCAAATCTGAAGTTAACAAACGTTGGCTGGAAATTTGAAGTTGATTCCAGCGCCCCACACAATCATGAGCCCTCAGAATCTCAATTTATTCATCCTATCCTCCGGCGTCGTAATGATAATGTAAAAAACAAATCCATGACCTGACAGCATCAAAAGTTTATGCTAAATAAATCAAAACTACTCTTCCTGAACAAGGGGTCACAATTCTTGACTATGATGTCTAGAGTGAGCGGCAGAGATGGAGGACCAAGAGATTGAACGGCCTAAGCCCCTCAGAGGCATCAATCTAAGCTCTCCAAAACTCCGGTCTTACTTCTGGTGAGAAATATCTATTCGAGGTCGAAACTCAAATTGTAGATGGTTAAACACTCAGATATTTTTCGCTTGAGAAAAATCTTATTATCTTCATTGTTGAGTGCAATTATTTTGTTGTACTTCACTCTGTAGCTTGAATAGTGGAGTAATGCAAGTTTATTGTGAAAACGCCCTGACCAAAATCCTCTACAATTGGTCTTGGTATTTCGAATGAACGAAGCACCGGCTAAATAAAACTGTCATGAAAAAAAATACCTCAATGTAACAATATAATTTCTTATTTTGACTTAGAGGCAAGTCGGAGGTATTAAAAATTATTATGATCATGCTCCTTTGTGAGCCACAATGATGCATCTGAGATATCAGCTTTTAACGGGAAAGTGCTCACCGTCGAAATGCACGGTTGGGTGGAGATACGGGGTCTTGAATCAGAAGACTACCAAGATGTATTATGACGTGATGAACAAGGAAATTAATGATATCAATGCATAATATTCTTGAGAGTAATGCATGGAAGGAATATCCATAGGAATTTTCATTACAATAAATCTCGATGCGATTTTCCTACATAAAAGATTCATCATTCCCTTACTTGAAAAATCAACCACATGAAAGCCTCCAAAAAAAAAAAAAAGAATATAAATACAACTTCTACCTTTAGAAGCCTCTGCTCTTTTTTCACGCAGGTCATAATTAAATGAACTGCGGGCAGGGCCTGCAGGGCATCCGGAAGTAGTAAAAAATTGGTATCGATATAGCTTCTGCTATTAGGCCAAGAGTTCAAAAAGAAAATCAATCAGTGGATTTGACAATATATATAAGGCTGATTTTAGCATCCATTTCACTATACAGGGGACCCTGTCAAAAACCCTACTCCTTGGTAGACAAAATAGCTACCCTACCCTATAGTCATGCTAGAAATTGTAGGTGGGTCTAAGTGGGAGCATTTCTCGCTTTAGGGATCATACCCTGCTAATGCAGAGCTAGTAAACTCTAATAATATTCTAAGCCTGGATCATTAGGCGAAAATATACACAATTAATTTTCCAACATCGTCGCACATTTACTCAGTAATAACTACCGTCACATCAATTGGTAGCTTGTCCACTGCGCTAACTATTATTTTTATAAAGTAAATAAATTATAATTTTTGAGTATCTACACTTATTAAGTTATCAATCATTTATTATGCAATGGAATTATCAAGAAGTTCGAATACTCTTAGCAATTGAAGCTTTTCAAAATAACTAAAAATTAAGCATTTGGAAGACTGCTAAGCTATATAATATCCCGCGTACAACAATTCAGCGTAGAACCGATGGTTCTACCCCTCACATCGAATCTCGAGTAAATAGTCATAGTATTACAGAATTGGAAGAGATGGTAAATGTTCAATAAATACTTGATAAGCATAATAGAGGGTTTCCACCTAATATTAAAAGTGTGGGAGACATGGGAAATAATATTCTTGAATCAAGAGGTACGAAGAAGGTTGGAAAGCCCTTGAGTCATCAATTCACAAAGTATCATACGAAAATGAAGATGTGTTTTAGTCACGTTTACAATTTCCAAAAAGCTCTATGCGAAGATCCCAAGCTTGGAGCATGAAAAAGGCTTGTAGGCAGCGGCGGACTAACTCTAGATAGAAAGTGAAATATATTTATTGTTCATATCCAACGGCTTCCAAGCGCCATCGTACCTCAAGCTTACTAAGGTAGGGCCCTAGGGTATTAACTTCTAATACAATATAGCATCCAATTTACACTGATGGGAATTGAGAATGCCTTCTTCGTGGTCTAAAATCGGTGCACTAGATGATTGTGCGGCATCAAAGGCTTGTGTTATACCGTTTGAGTACTAAAAGGCTGAGGTGGACCGATTTGTGGTTCCCTTATCTTGAAAAAAAAATTAAAAAAAATGAATTAAACTTTTGCTAGAATAATTCCAGTCAATTTGGCCCTATTTAATTCTTTTTTTTTTATTTATTTATGCAAAATTATGTCTAAACGAAAGAACTCCTGGAGTACCGAAATACTCACTTAAGTAAACCACGAAAAATGGTTTAGCCTCATGAATGCAAAATTCCAGAGCATAGGGTATCATATTTTCTCAAAGCTTCACTTGAAGAATATGCCAGAGTGGCTCAGCCAATTGATGGGAAAATTATTGAAGGTCTAGAGGAAATAACGTCGTCAATTGGAAACATAAAATTAAGCTCTGCAGATGATACTTCTTCAAGTAGCCAATAGATCATTCTGAATATGAAAAGGATGCGTACATCAGAGATGAAGGAACATTAAAATCCTTACTACTCCAGGGTCTGGATGATGTTGGCCTGGTGTTATTTGGTGAATATGAAATCCTAATGGCAATGTGGCAATACTTTGTGTCTGAATAGCAAAAGCCAAGTAAAATCGCTGCTGTTCAATACACGAAAAATCTTTCTAACTTTGAATCTAAAAAAGATTTAGCCTTACGTGATGGATGAAATAAATTCAAAGATATCCGAAGGAAAATCATCGAAGCAAAGCCTTCTACCAAAGGCCAGTGCGATGATGAATCACTGCTGCTAATCTTGACAAATTCTCTGCCTACCTGACTACTACCAATCTATTATCCATGATCTTAACATCAATGAAAACCTAAGCGTTGATAACTAGTAAAAACACCTAGAGAACAAAGAAGAGAGACTTAGATGAAGTTAAAGTATTAGTGAGTCAGTCCAAATATCAAGAAACTCTACAAAACCAATAAAAGTTGAACAATACTTCCACGGTGAGTCTAACCTCGTGAAGTGTATTCTATGTGATGGCTACTACTTCGTGGTAAGCTATAAATATCTCATTATAGGAATAATGTCTCTGAAAAAAAAAGAAAGAAATTCAAAGAGGAGTTATTGAAAGGGAAGAAATTGGAGAGGAAAAGAATGAAAGAAGAAATTATCAAAATTGAAAAACAAGAAATCTTAACAGATGAACCAAAACGAGCTGAACCCAAATATATCCAGGATTAAAGCAAAAACGATTTCGAAGATGATTAGTTGAAGAAGAAAAAAAGAATAGTAGTAGAAGCTCAAAATGAAAATGAAAATAAAAAAGATACAATCCACACAGCTCACAAATCTAAACGTGTCAGTTTATTTCGCCAACACGCTTATATCCACAACATGATAATATCAAACTCTAAAATGGAGATGTTACCTTATCTGTACCTTATTATTCATTAATAATTCGAAGTAAACTTAAGTGTAATAGAGAAGATGAAGAAGAGCAAAAAGTAAAGAGAATAAAAGCAATAACTTCTTTATTCTTGAATCAAAGCACCAAGAATAAGGAGACTTCCTTAGAATATACCCTAGCTACTGTCACATGTCCTTTGGTCTATGAAATCTCAGTCAATTATCACAAATCAGATAATTTTTATATACTGGTCTGCGAGGTAAAAGACTGTGAAACCGAAAAATAACTAGCGGTGAAGATAATAAATAGGATATTCATCCCCAGGAACTGTAAGGATGCAATAAAAAGTTCAAATTCAAAGGAATGAAAAGACGCAACTAGAAAAGAAATTGACCAACTGATCTTAAATGGAACATGGAAAGAAGTCGTCATACCTAAAATTGCTAAACTAGTCTCTACAAAATGGGGATTCACGATGAAGGAGACTGTTGATGGTGAAATACAAAGATATAAAGCCAGACTAGTTGCACATGGATTTAGTCAGGCACATGGAGTCGATTACAATGAAACTTCTCCGTCAACAATCCAACAAGACATATTTCGCCACTTTATGGCCATAATAGCAAAATATGATCTTGAATGCTCTTATTTTGACATTAAAAATATATTCACTGAAAGTAAGCTTAAAGAAGAAATATATCTTGTCCCACCTGAAGGAGTTCAAGTCTCGTGTGGAAAGGTATCAAAGGCCTTATAAAAGCCTTTACGGCTTAAAGAAAGCGGGACGTAATTGGAATCAGCTATTAAGCAATTATCTGAACAAATAATTGTGATTTCAAGCAAAGCGAAGTAGATCCTTGTTTATTCATCCACAGAAAAATATTCTTATACTTGTTTATGCGGAGAATATTGCCGTTACCTCCATAAAAAAAGAGGACATAAATTGGTTTGATCAAAAATTGTCAGCAAGATTTAACATAAAGGATCTGGGGGAGATTCAGAAGCTTCTCGGTGTCAGAATTATCAGATATAGAACAAACAAGACTCTTTATCTTGAGCAACAAAAATATCTCAATTAAGTACTGAGTAACTTTGGCTTTAGCCATAGTAAACACAAAATGAAAGCAGTACCGATAACAAACTATGAAAATTTTAATCCTACTGTAGAAACGGATGAAAAATTCGATATCATCACCTACCAACAGATGATAGGCTGCTTAATATATGCCATGATGAGGATTCTGAAGTGAATCCTAAAATATGACAGAGTGCAATTACGGAATTTCACATAAGTTATTTAATTACGGAAGTATGCATAAGTTGGGTTCATGTTCAAAACATAGCGATTACTTTTCAGAGTTTTAGAAGACTATTATTGACAAATAATGTTGTAGGAAATAATAAAAGAGATAGAATAGTCTAGAGAATGAAAATCAAGTTACACTTTAGTCTCAAGCTCTACGCAATTAAGTTGTAGTTCGGAGCCACGAGACAACCTCTAATTTGATCAATATTTTACTACTATTTAAATATACTATGTGCAATTATAACCTCAATGACGCAAACACGCCCAGATGTAGCTTTCGTAATCAGAAGTCTCGCACGACATATAAGTGACCCATTCACTCGTCGCTTTCTAGCAGTCAGAGAACTTATACGATACCTCCGCTCTACTACACAACAAAAGCTACTATTTAGCCCGGCAAGGAAAGACAATGATGGGTTAGTATGTGATCTACACTGATGCAGACTGTGCAAGTGATATGGTTGATAGAAAAAGCGTGTCAGGGGAGTAGGAATGTTGTAAGGAAGACCTTTTTGCTGGATGTCAGAAAAACAGCGATGTATAGCTCGTATTACGAGTTTAGCCCGAATAATTAATTCTGGCTGTGCCAATACAGTTGGGATAGTTATAACCATTTTTGAAAGGGAATATTTGACGACACTAATTTGACTGTCAATTATAGTTACCCACACCGTACGGGCTAAGAGAATACATGTATATAAAGAGAGATACGTAGATACTTATTCAGTAGATTTAAATTATCGACTTTTTTTTAATATTAGTCTTGCTCTGTTGATTTCAATACCAATTAACACGGCGACAGTTCGTTTGAATTGGAATCAGAGTACATTGCAAAGTCAACATATATATGCTGCACAGGGGCAATAAATGGCACAGAAACTTCGTGATCTAAAACTGTCAAAATTTATTGGAACCAACGGCCGAGGATTAGATATAAGAGGAGATAACCATGGTGCCATAGCTTTAACTAAGAACATACATCTTCATGATCGATCGAAGCATGTTGATATTTGCTACCATCATATTCGAGATTTAGTTTCAAGAAAGATCTAGCTATAAAAAATTACGATGACGGAAAAGGGCCAGCTGATGACTTGACTAAACTTCTCAAACGAGTCGTCTTTGAGAGGTCCCCCAAAAAAAATATCATTGGTGTGACGGTACGGCGTGTAGCGTGGTCTTTATATAGTCACGTGCTAAACGTACTGTGCACAGACCATCTTGACACGTTAAGTACCTATGTAAATAGCCGGTTTGTTTACATTTGTTCTGTAGATAGTTTTGAATATCATAAATTGCACTGAAGAATCTGTAGCTTTGCCTCCCTATTTCACTGTATTGTGACAATTGGGATCCCAAGTAATCAACGAAATTAACATGCACTAGATATAGAAATGCTCGCATTGAGGAGCAATTTATGCACTTGACCACGACTACGCAAAAAAAAAAAAAAAAAAAAAAAAAAAAAAAAAAAAAAAAAAAAAAAAAAAAAAAAAAAAAAAAAAAAAAAAAAAAAAAAAAAAAAAAAAAAAAAAAAAAAAAAAAAAAAAAAAAAAAAAAAAAAAAAAAAAAAAAAAAAAAAAAAAAAAAAAAAAAAAAAAAAAAAGAATTCAACAGTGATATAATATGCGGCTAAAGCTTGGAACAGGTTTTACTCCCAGTGTTTTGCTTGAGCGAGCAGAAGGCAAGTTTGGTGATCCAAACGAGAGACAGAATGCTCATACCTTGCCAATGGTAATTAAACAAAAAAGATAATGACTCGTTCTCTGAATTTATTATCGGATTTTGAGAAATTGCTTGCACAAGCAGGAGCTGATGATTAGCCAATGGGGGTGCAGGTCGACACACTAGAAGGAACTGTATATAAAGAAATATAGTTTCGACTAGTCTCCTGTGCTTTATCTGATAATTTATACTTCACGTCATGGGATAGCTTGCTTGACTACTGATGCCAAATTGCAGGCCATGAGAACTTGGAATATCATTTCGACTAGTGGGACGGCTTCAGGAAAAAAGATAGCTTAGGGACTACAAATAGTGAAAAATCAAGAGACCTGATAGTAAGAATAGTGGAACTTCTTTTGAGAAATCCTAACAATATTGGAGGAAGAGCTCGACAGCCCCTGAGTGCATACCCCGAGCAATTTGCTTCCATCATCTTTTCTTTATCTGGGTCCTATTGAGCTAGAGCAGGCTCTTCAATGAATTTTGCTTTCAGCTGATTAAATGCCTTTTCTTGTTCAGGCCCCCATTTCCATGGCGTACCTTTACCTGTTAGAGCTGTAAGCGGTGCGAAAATCTTTGAGTATCCTTGAATAAAGAATCGGTAGAAATTGGAGAATCTTAAAAAATTTCTTAAACCCTTAGTTGTGATTGGTGCTTGCCACTCAGAAATTGCTTTTACTTTCTCAGGATCCATTTTTACTGCTGTTGTTCCACATTCACTGGAAATAATAAATCCCAGGTATTTGATTTTCTTGACACTAAACTCACATTTATCAATATCGAGTCCTAATCCTGCTTCTTGTAGCTTTATTAGCACAAGTTTCACTTGTCTTTCGTGCTCTAATAGGTTTCCATCTGTATAAACTAACAAACACATCATCCACATAAGCAGAGCAAAATTCGTCAAGATATTCTCTAAGTGCTTCATTTATATATCTCTGAAAAGAAGCTGGAGCTCCATTAAGGCCAAATGGCATTACTAGCCACTAAAAGAGACCGAATCTGGTGCGAAAAGCAGTTTTCCACTCATCCCCTTCTTTTATTCGTAATTTATGAAAGGCTGAACGCACGTCAAGCTTTGTGAACCACTTGGAATTACTTAATTTAGCCAGAGTCTCTTTGATCAATGGTAACGGGTAGCGATCTGCTCTTGAAATAGCGTTTAAAGCCCGATAATCGACACAAAAACGTATACCACCACCAGGCTTCTTAACAAACAAAAATGGGGCTCCTGCTGGTGAACTACTCGCCCGGATATAGTTCTTATCTAGCAATTCTGTCAAGGTCTTTCTTAATACAAGCAGCTCACCTCTTGACATGCCATGCAGGGGTCCCCATGGAATCTCTTTATCAGACTCTATTCTTATTTCATGATCATGGCTCGGACGGTGAGGTGGCAATTTATCTATAGGTTCTTTTTTGAAAAGATCAATATATTCAGCATACTGTGGGGGAAGGTTATCCAGACTTGTCATCGATTTTTTTGTTGGGGCAAGTGCCTTTTGAATGTCAGTCAATGAGACGGCGAATAATTTAGTTTTCTACGATTTAGGGGATTTTCGAGCTCTTATTATTGTGGCCAGAAATACTCCTGCTGACAAAGAAGCTATATTTGATGATGTCTGGTCAGTTTTAAAACCTTCTTTTTGAAAACTTTCTTCCCATACTCTTAATAGCTGACCGTTGACTAACGCTTCCCTAATATTCATACACCGTTCCCGTGCATGATATATTACGTCTTCCTTCTCCATCCATGGCTTACCTAGTATTAATTCATGTGATAACGTTGGTATAATATAAGCTTTTAATGTTGTTTGATATGCATCTATATCAATTTCTAGTTCTGTCATCTCAGTGATAATAAAATCATCTTTTTGACTATTGCTAGTAGCTTCAGTAAGCTTACAGTGAGCGATTTTGATCCTTGGAAGATTAGCCTTACGCACTACGGAATTGCTTATGGCTGCAAGACAATCACATCCATTATCGATCAATGTAGGAACTGATAGGAAATTATTTATTATTACGTTTATGATAAACGATTTTCTTTTCATCTCTCTTATATCTTCAGTTTCATTTATTGACCATGTGATAGATTTTGCTTTACAAACTCCGTTTTCTGGCCCCTGAGCGTGACTTTGTCCAGAGGCTACTCTTTTAACGATTCCTTATCGCTGTTGTCATCTATCGCCTGTTCATCTGTACTGCTTGCTTTTATGTTAATCTCTGGGCGAATTGCCGGGAGAAAGTTACATCGTAGTATTCGATGTCCTTTCTTGCCGCACCTTACACACTCACCTTTTGCCCTGCGTTGATCCAATTCCTTTTTCGAAACCCATTTAGCATGAACTTTATTAACCCCTGTCATCTTTATATCTCCATCAGAGTCTATGATGTCTTCTGGTGCGCTGGTAGTTGGACGCGATAAGAGGGATGATGTGTTACCACCCAAAAGTCTTCCTCAAGCTATCTCTCTTGTTCCGTCATCGAATGTACCGGTTTGTCCTGAGTGATAGTTTTGAGTCTTTATATGACTTACTTCATCCATTTGAGATCTCACAATGGATAAGTATTTCATCAGATTTTGGCCCTCTTGTCGTTTCCACTTCGTTAAAAGCTTCCGTTTATATTGATCAATGACATCGATCACTGTGCTCTTGTCTTCATTTTACAGACTAATAGGAGAGCAACTTCCGCACATTTTTACAATGTCAAATAAGCCCTCTAAGGAGGCACTTACACCTTCCAACAATAACTACACCGATAATGTTAACAAAGAAAGTATTATTATCGGTGACATAAAATTTGCCACTATAGAAGAACTCCAGTCATCGATTAAAGAAGCTTCTAGAAAAACCGAAGTCTGGACTCTTTCCGAACGTTTGGCTCATATAGAGAAAATTATGCCAATTCCGACACTCAACTCGAGTAATTGGACTCACTATTATCAATCCATCCAAAACTTCATTCGCCTATCAGATACATCAGTAGTTTTTCGTTATCATACATCATCCAATAAAGCTACTACATTGTGGTCTGCTTAGTGCGTCTCAATGCTCAAACAAACAGCCCTACGCATTCGAGCAGCACCCAGTGACTCTCCGCTAACAATTTTAACTAATATTGTAAATATTTCTCAATCAGCCTCAATTTCAAACATGATGTTTATCGCCAACCGCTTTTATTCATTTCAACCAACCAAGAATATGTCAATCTCTACATTTATCAAAGAATATGAAAAACGTTTCACAGCTCTCAGGGAAAATCTCGAAGTTACCAATTCATGCTTAAAAATAATGAAATACTCTCTGTTATATCAAATCCAAATATTTAATCCAGAGCTTGCATATAGGTGCAAAAATTACTCTGTAGAGCAAATTATTGCTGAATGTGATTCATTTACAACTATTCCTGTCTCTTCTATTATTAATAATAATAATTTAAAAATATGTAATGTTTGTGTAAATAAGGGACATATAGAAATTGATTGTAGGAAAAAGGCTAAGATGGAAAAGCAAGAATCAAATTCTAAAACTGAAAATAAATCTGTTTTTACTGTCAACAATAACCATAAAAAACTCAAGGCATCAGTTAGATACTGGTGCGGATTTTCACGTATCCGGCAATATAAATGATTTTTTCTCTTATTCTTTTGTATCTCATACTGTTCAAATTGCAGGAGGTAACCATATAAAACAGCTGATCGAGGGAAACTTATCTTTCCAACTATTGATGGTAAGATGGAAACACTCGAAGGAGCTATACACATACCAAATCAAACAGTTCCTATAATTTCAACTGCTCAGCTTGAAAGGCAAGGATTTTCTTGACGATAGCCATCACATTATCGTGACATTAAACTTATCCGACCAGATGGTTCAACATGTGCTGTGTTTCGTAGAATCGCAGGAAGGTTAATGTCCCAACCTCCATCATCAAATACAACAAACTCTTCAATTTATAAAGTGTATCGTGACTGGCACAGCATACTCGGATATTCCGGACAAAAAGCGCAAATCGAAGCGCTCAAATTGGCTTGCATTACCACATATAAATCCTCGTAAGATTATGATTTTTGCACTAAAGTCAAAATTACCAAATGCAAAGGTCATAATTCTCTCCGTACCGCATCCTCTTTCGGAGAAATTATCGATATGGACTTAGTTAGTGGCCAGAAATCTCTGTCTCCTACTACTACAGATAAATCAATTCCGAATACTACATGATTCTTACTAGCAGTTGACGAATTCTCTGCATGGAAATGGGCATGGCCAATCTTCTCCAAGAAACAAGGGCCTGATCAAATACGTTACTTGCTTGAGCACTTGAAAAATAAGTATGACAAGACCCCAACTGCTATTCACACAGATGGCGGGACTGAGTTTTCAAATTTTTCCCTGCAAGAATTACTACTTTCTCGTAATATTGTATGGCATAAATCATCACCAAATGCACATGAGCAAAATGGAATTTTAGAACGAAATATACGTACAATTACGGAAAAAATGCGTGCACTTCACTCACAATCAGGGCTACAATTAAAATTATGGCCACTTATTCTAAAAGCAGCTATCAATATTTTAAATATTACTCCAAACGCTATATCCTCAAATTCTTCTTACACTGCCGTATTTATTAAATCGCTAATATATTGAATCTCCATCCTTTTGGCTGTCAGGCATTTTGGCATTATCCTGATCAAAACAAAATGCTTTCAAAAGCAAAAGAAGGAATTTACGTTGGTACTGAATTTTCTGGAGAACATTTAATTCTTAATCCTGATACAGGTCGAACAATCACTAGACGTGATTTGCGGGTGCATGAAAAAGTATTCCCGCTTAAAAATAAAATCTTATCGCTTCAAATAAGCAACCGAAATATTCTTCACAACTCTCTTTCTGGGCCAAAAGCACATGCTTGGAATAAGGCTATGAATGCAGAGATGAATAATATGGCACAGCATAACGTTTGTACTCTAGTACCTCGATCACAAGCCTTGGGAAAATTAATGACTGGTAAATGGGTTTTAAAAGAAAAACAAAATGGACAACTCAAAGCAAGATGTTGTGCTTGTGGGTTTTCTGAAACGTATGCTGATGAAACTTATGCTGATGTTCTACCCCCGACTACAATGCGTATGTTGTTAGCCTTTGCAGCACTTAATAATTACCATATTAGGCATGTTGATGTAACAGCTGCATTTCTTCACGCAGATATTGATCGTCCAATATATATCGAACAACCCCATTGTGGAGAAAAACCTGGTAACCTAGTTTGCAAATTAAGCAAAGCTATTTACGGCTTGAAAATTGCTCCTAGGAGTTGGCAAGAAAAGCTTCGACAAATTTTGAGTCAAATGAATTTTCAACCTCTTAAAAACGACTAAAACGTTTTCCGTCGTGATGACATTATTATTTGTACTTATGTTGATGACTATATGATGGCGGGTCCATTAATACTTTTTATGCATAGATTATCCCGAAATAGAGCTTTAGCAAGGATATTTTGCATGGCAATTTCACCATACAGTTGATTTTGCATATCTAAGCGAATTCCTGGAACTAAACCTCTTTTGAACATTAAGACTATCTAACAACAAATTCTTCGTAAACGGTGTCAAGGATTAATAGACCAGTACTTGGTTTGCCCTCCATTAGCATCAGTTATAGCCTGGAATTTATCGTATATCTTTTCAATGAGATTGATGAGTTCTTGGTCACTCATGGAATCCCACTCCTTCATGATCGCAAGTATTTGATGTGGCGACTGCCGCCTTCCATCACACACAGTCGAGTACTCATTCTCTGTCTTATCCTTCATAATCTTCCGAACATGTTCTAAGGGCTTTAGCTCTGGAGTTAATGGCGGCCAATTAATGAGAGTAATTGACTTCTCCTCAAATTCTTCTATAGTTCTTACAATGACATGAGATGAGTAGAAGCGTTATCCTGGATGACTGATGGTTAAAGATGTAATCTAGTCATGCCATGCGAAAGTTGCACTATCCTCTCAGAATAACTGGAGCCTGTGATACTCCCCCAATTTTTCCCTAAAACTGAGAGGGACCTTTCTCAGATCCTGCAAAATACGCCTAAAACACCCAACCAATCTTCTTCTAAGCTGTCTCAATAATGCAGCTGAACCTTTATTTTTCCCCCGTTTGGAATTTTTTTCTAGTCATTGAGGGTTATTTGAGCTGGGACGTATAGTACTAATATTTCTGGTAATCCAGCGTCTAGAATAATGGCTATTTGTGGTCCTAGTTTCATCTAACCAAAAAGTATTCATCCACTAATGTGGGCTTCTGATATTTATCTCCTCTTCCTCCTAATTTTGTGAGATATCTAAGGCCTTTTCGTTTCAGGGCGATTTCGGCAATCTCTTTTTTCGAGTTTACTCTTAATCACCCTCTTACTTACGCCAAAGTACTTAAACTACCCACATGCAAGTTCGAAGTAGGCCATTTAGCGATTATCAGGAAATGCTTTAACAAAGTTCTCAATTAAATCGAGATCTTCTGATGAATCCACTGGATCTCGACCTTAAGATTTCTTAGACGTCATTGATCCACGGCGAAGAGAAAAGCTGACTTGTTTTCGCATCATTTTTGAGATGAGCAGCGATTTCTTTCTAACTTATGCTGGCCTGATAAAGTATTTTAATTCATGATATTTATCATTGACGTTTCACAATTTTGCTTTTATATTTTCCCGAACATACTGGTCACTATTTAAAGGTTTAGATACGGGCGTGGTAGGCGGTAACTATGGTTGATCCATCTGGTTTAAAGATGATAAGTTTGCTAACCGAAACGGTACCCCACTCATTGCCTTATTTATTTACTGACAAGATTTAGGTAAACTCTGAAACGGAAGTAATAGAAAAAGGAAATCATAGGTTAATAGTGACGAGAATATTATAAAGTTCGTTGCGGACGATAGTGCGTCTGTAGAAAGATTTTGGAAAATGAGGGCAAATAACGATTCTGATATGGAAGCCTGGATTATGAGGCAAGAATATATTGTTCCCTGTCTAGTCCTTTGGCTTACAGGGATGTATCCTTGAAGCGAGGAAGGGCCCCACTATGCCAAATTGTAAATGTGCTCTAAATGCATAGTACAGAAGATGGAAAATAGGGTTGGAAAGGTTTTAGGTTTTACTGTATGTGTTGTTGCTAGGGCTAGCATTGATCATGTAATAATTCAGTGCGGCATCTAATTTCTTTGATAATCATCAATTAGCATCAAACTAGCCCTCAACCCTATTTTCGTAGCTCACTGTTGAAAAAACAAAACGGAAGATATGAACTAAGGATAAAACTAGAGCTGATTAGTCACAATTTCTTTCATGCCTAAAAAGATTGGGATTAAGTGAAGCTGGAAGAAGGAATTACTATGGGATCACTACTGTAGAGCAAAGCTTTGATCAGCTTAGATAAAGCAGTCAAAAATGGATGAGGGGCCATGCCACAGACACAGTCTATTCAGTGAGATTTAATACTGAAGAAGTACTGGTAATATCAATATATTTTTAATGGTAAAAAGATCAACGTGCAACTGGAAAGTGTAACTGATAAAAGCGCTTAGTTTTAAAAATTAAAAATTTTGATTTTAAGTTGCAAAGGGAGACAAGTTGATTTTGCAAAACTGATGCGTGTTTATTTCGCCATGTTAAAATGCTGGGGCAGAGCAACGCTATTGATCTTCCGGCGCTAACTAGTTCATATCTTGCATATGCAAATCATGGTGAGTCAGCTCAGACCCATATTTATATACAGATGCATACGCTAAGGTATAATTGACCGGCACAGGTACGAAAGACGCCAGCCAATCTGTAACTTCGAACTAACTTTGTAATGTGGATCTAGAGCTAGCGGCCGCCCCCTCACTCAACCATCAACCGGCTAGTGCGGGACAAGCCTATCAGATCCGTTCCTACTGGGGCAGCCTGGCTAGTTGGAAATGCAGGCCAGCCGGAGCCCATATTTATCCCAAAGTGAATTGGACGTCATAACTCAATCAACGCAGGGATGTAGCTTCGGTAAGTCTAATTTTAAACGTTGAATGCTAAATAAGGTTCATCGGTATTTGCTTCCCATCATCACAATTAGCATTATCAACCGTCGGCAAAGCGCAGATGTCCTCTTTCAAATATAAATCTCTACATTCTGCTCGGTCACTCAAGCTTTCATTCGATGCTGAGCTGCATTGGTCGATCGTGGCTTTATACCGCCCGCTGAATGCTGACATACCAAGCTTTGTAATCTGGACACGTGCAACGCTTCATCAATGATCTGCTGCTTCATTCTCTGACAAATAACATTAATTCTCGAGTCAAGTCAAGAAGGCAAAGAAGAAGAGCCGAAAAGATTATAACTTTAAGCTCATTTATCGAACGAATAATTAATTCCTTTATCCCATATTTTTATTCTTTCTTTCTCTTTTACTACCTTCATGAGATGCTCGTGAAGGTCCGGTTTATATTGGACGAAAGGAGAAACTCGAGCAAAGTTGTTAGCCATGTGATTTCTGGAAGGATACAAACAAAATTTACGCTCTCTATCTTTTCTTTAACAATCGTCTTTCTCTCTAAAAGCCATTCAGATGGCATCATCCTCTTCAGGCCCTATCGCCACCGAAGTGACCACAGCTCTAAATGAGGCTAATGCCACAACATCGGCCCTTGCTAAAACAACACCTAGAGAATTTCGTATCTTGATTTTCCTTGCATTCTTTTTTGCTTCTATTAGCGTTTTATCGTCCGTCTTAACATTCTACTGGTTTATCAAAATGCGGAGAAGTTTTCGTCATGAGTATGCGCTTCCTTTTTTCCAACGTCAGATATCCTAGTTGGCTGACCAGCAACAGCCTAATTATGTTGCTCATTCAAAGTGATATGTTTAAAGCCTTGTGGTTTATGAGTTACCCACTTGTTTTCCTCATATATGGTCCAGTGCGGAGTGAGTCGGCATTTTGTCAGATAAGTGGCTTTTTCCTGACTGTTGGTATTGAACAATCGGGTTCGTTCGTTCTTTTTATTATGGATTCTTCTATAATCTTTACTAATATTTTAATATTAGATGTAGCCGTCCTAATAATTGCCGTCCATAGCGCCCTTCACATCTTCAAAAACAAACCTTTTGGCAAAGAAGAAGGCCTCTATCCATATCGATACACGGCATATACAATATGGTGTCTTTTTCCTCCTGGTATGGCTTCGCTTGCTTTCATTGGAGGTCCCCATGCATATGTTGCCTCACAGACACATTGCTATCTTCGATCTCGTCCTCTCTGGTATAAGCTGGCTCTAGACTGGATTCCCCGATATATTATCTTTATCATCATTCTTGGAACTTACTGCTCCATATATTATTATGTTTGTAATAAGTTTCATAGCTTTACAAAAGATGACAAGGAAATTCCGAGACCAAACCTATCCTATCCACGCACTAACCCGACTATCACAGCACCTCTAAGTAGTCATAATCTTTCTCAAGAATCAAGTGCAACATCAAAAAATGAGACTGAGACAAGCTCCATAGCAAAAAATTTCACTCGAAAAGGTTCAATGTCAGATGCCGCTCATTTTATGATGAAAGCAAGCTTTGCAAGAACGAGTGAGCCTAATACACCAACTATTAGATCTCCCAATATATCAAATTTTAGATCTCTCAATATATCAACTATTGGATCTCCCATTCGACCGCCTCTTCTTCGATCACCAATTGGCAGTCATTCAGTAAGAGGCTCATTTTCACTTCCTTCTGTCCCAAATAATCTTCAATCAGGTATCTTATCTCCTCACGATGCTTTTGCCATTTCCAAGACTTCGTCTGAGCTTGCCGAAGCAACATCACCATGGTTTGAAATGTTCGTTAATAGATATTCATCAACTCCAACCTCGAGCTCGAGAATACCTGACTCTAATATTGATGTTATTAATACAAATTCCACGATTTCTTCGATTAGTAGAGTGCCAACTACAGCGTCAATAGTGCAAATCCAAGATTCTCTGAGTCAAATTGCTGATAGAGCCCAAATGATGGCGAGGAGAGATCAAATTCAACGACAGTTGAGATTTCTCTTCATTTATCCACTAATTTACATAGGTATTTGGATAATGCCATTTGTGAGTAATATCGTACAATTTGACGACAGATATGCGTCAAATCCACCATTCTTATTGAGTTGTATTACAACTGTTTCTATAGGTATCCAGGCTTTTGTAGATTGTTGGTTATTTGCTAGTCGAGAAAAACCATGGCGTCATATTCCCGGAAACAACGGGTCATTTTGGGCCAGTCTAAAATTTTGGACTGACTGGTCTGGACTTGTAGAAATGAGTACTTGCAATTCTGGGCCTGGAAGAACGAGAGATGAGATGGTTCGTGAAGCCAGGGCTGCTTATCAAAGACGCGATGATGAGCTAGCCTTTAGAAGGAGTCAGATTCACAATTCTGGAGGTAGATTGAAACAGCCTAACCCTCAACGAAGCTGGTGGGGTGTCGAAAGAGCTGAGGACTTTAATGCAATGAGTCTTGTCGAGGAAGAAAAATCTAGTAATTTTTCGGGGAGATCTAACTTAGTTTCTCAAAGCATAGCAAATATATCACAAGGAGATGACACAAAAAATAGTACTTAAAAAATAAAAAGGGTCTACTTAATGGATAACGCCAATCTTTTCGAATTCATCCAATACAAACTTCAAATGAGGAACACGAAACAATGTTCTTACTTCTGTCTTTCCTTTTTTTTTTTTTTTTCAATGAAGAATTTCACATACGACGTAAGCCATATTAGCTTTGGGTAACAAAAGATTTGGGGTTCGGTTTAATTTTCACACATTTTTTCTATCATTTTTGGAGTATAAAAAGAGAGTTTATAATACTCTAACCGAATGCTAAAAAAGTTATTTTGAATTATCAGGACATATAATCTTCTCCAGGCCGAGAAGCTGGGATTAAATTTAATTTTTATTGTGGATAATGCATAAAAATAGATGGATGACTTCTAAAAATGAGTCATGTTTTATTCTTCGTTTGAAAGTAGTGAAGGTTTAAAATGTATGTTGAAGCTTGGGTTTTGTTTTTTTTCTTAAAAAATAGAGCCTAGACTTAACGATGACGAATGAAATCATTAAGATAGATGATCGGCGAATGAAGAAAAGAAAATAGAAGTCTTAATTAAATACATGATATTCAAAAGTGTCTTTCTTATTGGAATTATGGTTCTGAGCTTGTCAGGCGTTAGCTAAGTTGTGGAAATTAAGCTAACATTTATATTATGTCAGCAAGTCTGATAAGCTTACGTAAATCCATTAGTATGGATTTGGTAATTGGATTTGGGAGATACACAATGCACTGCATTAGTAGTGGTTGTCTAAGGACTTAAGACTAGACTAAATTTAGGTTATAAATTGGTGGAAACACATTGTAGCTTTTGACAACGATATACTAGCGATTTTATAAATAGAGATCTATTAACCGTTTCTTATTGCATCACTTCCATATCGATGGTTATCGAGCTTATTAGTTGCGACTAGTTCTAATATTTCTGCTAATTTTGTTGTGAGCAGAAATCTAAGTATGGAGCCCCACCTAAAAACAATACAATGATAACGTGATGTGACACGACGTAATGAATTACATGTACGTTTACCCTGAGCTTCGCACCCGTGTCCTGAAGATATTCTGCGATAAACGAGTGGAAGTGGCACCCAGATACTTCAATGTATATATCCGAGGAACTCCAATGTAACCCACAGAAATACAACTGCAAACTCATCGTCAAGATTTGCTAGATACGGAAAAAGTTCTCTTCAAAGTTATGCGGATGCTGCTAGACGTAACAGTCATCCTTCTACCGCGACTGGAAATACCACCTCCCGAAGTCCCACACAACATCAACCCTCCAAACATAAAACCGATGATAAACTATTCCTGCGTTTTCCTTCTGATAACCCTCTTCGTTCGCACTTGAGATACGCATAAAAATCTATCCTCAAATCCAAACTGGGCCCTGAGGGCCAATTAATTTACAACATACTATCAGCCAAGTCTGGCTTTACTCTCTGCCTCAGCAAAGAAAATATTACTGCTCTCGAAAAGAAAATAATCTCAGCAAACCTTTTTGGAATAGACGCGCACATAGAGAAGGCGTCCCTATGGGCATCCTACCGTATCTCTAAAATCTCACGATCTTATGGCGTAAATGATGAAAACCTAAAGCACTGCCTATTACCTGATACAACGAACGCAGTTCAAACTGTAGTTACTGCCGCAGCCGGAACTTCTCCAGTCTCTATCGCTCCTTCACATAGTAATGAAGCTAGTCCCGATTTTTCACTCACCTTATGGATAGTTCACTTCCCCAAATTTCATTATCGTTTCCTCCATATTCTATACATTTTTAGTTGTAGGATAAACACTCACGTACCTGCTCAACGATTATCTGTTTCACAATGCACACGCTTCTGGTTTTGGCATAATAGTCGAATTTTTGCATCTCCTTCCCCACCCCCCCCCCCCGCTATCGCCTTTGTGGCTCCTGCAAAACATACAGAAAATGACCATAAATCCCTATATGCAGCCCCCGAAGGATACGTCTACCTACAAAGATACATTCACTGCTATGGACCCTACTCTGCTGACTTTAATAAATGCGAGCTTCGACCATTCCCTACAAGAAAATAAAAGACGAGAACCCAGACTGCCGCAATCCGACGAATCTACGCAGAAACTTGTCTCTGTCATTAGATAGAAGCGGGCTGTTGCAAGTCACTAGCTATAGACAACCATGATAAAACAGACAAGTTATCAACATTCCTGGAACTCTGAAGGAAAAACCACTTAAGCGAACCTGCCATCAACACCTAACCTCTCCGAAGGTCTAAACCCCTAGAAGAATCTGTACGATCATCAAACAGGTTCTGTATGAGTGGTATAATTCTTCTCAGAAACAAAGATCGACAAACAATAATTCTCTCCCTATGCCGTACAGTCTTATGAACCAAGATGTACTTAATATGCAACATGGATGAGTTATATTGAATCAACATGGCTAAAACATACAGAAAAATGGTGGGCAGGGAACCGTATCGTAAATTTGAGCCCAGCATTAGAACTTGTTGTGAAGGTTAACTAATTTGCGTTTTAGGGTATGTTGTCGAACAACACTAACAATTATGTTGAGTCATGGCATAATATGTTAAAATCTGGATACCTGGGAAAATCCAGGAAAAATCGCACGAATGTGCTAATTAATGTTTTGTTACGTGAGGTGCTCCCTGACTTACAGTTAAGATTGCACGAGTTTCTTTTGGGATGGAGCGAAGGAAACTGAGTGTCTCAGAAAAGAGTCAATTGGGAAAGTGTAACGCACTAGATTCTGACTCCGCACACTCTAGAATCTGCCGTAGTGTTGTCCAAAATGGTGATAATTATTCGGATGTTTTTCTGGTGAAGTCGTTTACTCAAAGTAACCTTCAGAACATTTTTTCGCAGAATGCAGCGCAGCCAGTGCAATCTGTCGCTGTTCGTGTAACTTCATGGCAACAAATAACACAGTTTGTATACACATGTTTTTGGCCCAAAGGACTATGTGTCATAGCATTTGTTTTGAGACAAGACTTGGCGGAGATTCTAATAATTTGAATCGCTGGTTACTAACCCAAATTCCTAATCAACATTAAATGATGATAATGTTGGGTAAGAGTCGCATCACTATTTAACAGCGAGAATTTCCGAGTCTCTTAAAACATGCACTAGTTACATCAATAAGTTAGAAACTTGATGAAGATATGACGGGTGATTTACTGCATGTCGAGATAACTTTAGCTGGCTTAAAAAGAAAGATTGATGCGAAAGACAAATCTTGGGGTGAATAACAACGCCAATGATTTAACGTTCGTAAGTATATTAGTTATTATTTAAGTGGTTTAGAATTAATAATCAGAGTAAAAACTTGAATTTATAGTACTTCTAAAAATAAAGTTGCTTGATAATTTTTAAAATGTGAAAAATCAAAAATTTAATAATAATTGAACTTGGGAAAAATCGAGCCGCTCGATTTTTCCAGAGTTCAATTTTTGAATTTTGCAATACATATATAAAAATTAAATCTCTAAACTATAATTAGATGTCCAGCATAGTGGCTACTAGTCCTGCTCGAAAACTCTCATATGCTCGAGGTGTAAGCAAGAGCTAAAGATTAAAGGAGTGATGGAAAGCGGAGAAAATGAGGAGCATGTGAAAAACGAGAGGCAAATCAAGGACATGTGTACAGGTTATTAATCAGTTTTTTTGTTCCTTTTTATTTAATGTGGGTACAAATGCTTCTAAATTAAATATCACGTGCGAATGGAAAAAAAAAATTCAAATTCAAATTCAAATTCAAATTCAAATTCAAATTCAAATTCAAATTCAAATTCAAATTCAAAAAATAATAAGCAATATAGCATGCATAAGTATATTGCTAACCGAGCCAATGAATAATTTCCGATGGTGATTTAGGGGCGCGCCCCGCCGGGGGGTTTTGGCAGCTGATATATTTGCCTCCCATGGCCCTGTTTAAACCCTGCAAATCAGAATATTGTCGCGCTAAAGTTAATTTTTCTAAAAATTTTGGTGTACAAAAATTACATGCCTAATATATCGTATATTTAATCTCAGGAGAATATTCAGTATATATGGATAACGCTTTGGGTATGAATGTTAGAGTTATCTCTAGTAGCATTCGTATCTAAGACATGACATAAGAACACTACGTAAAATTTTAATATTAGTTTAATTAGTCCTCATTGTGACATTGAACTTGGTATTAAATTTTCATTTATATCATCCGAGAAATTCTAATAAATTTATTAATAAAATTATTGTTTACAGACACAGTAAATTCTAAATGACCTTAAGAATGTAAACAAGATAAATTTGCTTCAATACTATACAGATCATTCCGCTCTAAGTGGACAATTCCCCCTATTATGCCCTGTAGA
>QVIK01000628.1:814-30767 GCA_003957845.1 Oidium heveae | reverse complement strand
AGATTGACAACACTCTTCTTTCCTTATGAAGAATATAAATAGATTTCGTAACCTCATTTGATGCTCACTATCATGAACGTTTCGTGACAGCAATGTATTTGAAAATGGTTAAAGCCTTCTATGAATCCTTTGTGGTTCTTTTCAATACCTGAAAGTATGAGCTTTAGATCGTTTGTCCCATGTATCAAAGCTTCTCTACTTGGAAATAAAGTTACAGCTCGATGGAGTAATTCTAGGTTGATACGAGTGATGGCTTGATTACAATAGCATTTTCCTAGGAGCTGATCTAATCATTGAAGTCGGAGCTATTTACAGACTCACATAATGAAGTAGAGGGCTACTAATCTTTAGTGCTGTAGCCGTCAGCAAGGTCACTAGTCTCCAGCTCTGTCATTATGCCAGTTGTCAAACAAACTTGCATACTTTTGCATTCTTTTTTCAATTCAGGTAGCGAATGTATATATATAACTTCATTATATTTGCTAAGGAGGTGGACTATCTTAAAATGTGCAGCAATAAATGTAAAAATGTCCGAAAAACTGCAATTTATATGGAATGATTGCAACTTAATGAGAACGCAACTTAATGAGTTTAACAACGAATTTTTTGATTAAGAAGAATCTGTGGTTTTGCTTGTGTGAATCAACAGTTAACTCTATGGTCGTCCCATATTACTTTGGGAACGAATGCGCAAACCTGAATATGGAATTGAGCTTTCATTGGTCTAAAATGTGAAGTTTACCGCAAAATTAATAGTAATTATGGAAAATATCGGGACCTAATTTGTTAACACCCGGTTTTCCTATTTTGACGCCTAGATTTGGTCGTATTTGGAAGGTAAATTAATGACTGGCTCATAATTACTGGGCGTAAATAATATACAGAAACTTGCAGACAGCTAAAAAAAGGGAGCCAGTATCGACACACCCACCCAGCGTACTTTACCAGTTCAGGGTTTGTATAGACGTAAAATACAAAACAAACAAACAGACACACCTACCCTTTGCCTTTGGTACCGGTGCCCTAAATAAATCAAGTCAAATTAAATCAAAATGCATTTTTCCCATTCTTGGATTGCCTATTCACATTATAATGTACTCTATTTACATAATCTTATGTAACCCAGCCTAACTCAATCAACACTTTTAGTGCTGAGGGATGACATTATGTGTTCTGATGTTTATTTTTTAAATTACTAAAGCAACTAATAAGATAAGCCAAAAATTAGGTGAATATTCACTCCTCATCCCTGCAGGTGTCAAAATAGGAAAACCGGGTGTCAACAAATGAGATTCCCAAATATTAAGTCGTGTATAATTTGGCACTAGTGTACAAGGTAACAAGCGAAAAAAATCAATCCCACAATATCTCCAACATACGACTCCAAAAGGCAAAAGGTAACAGCAGTACTCTACGATAAACTTAAGATGGTAAGAATTTTTGAAGAAGATTCTAACGCTCCTTGCAATTTTTAATCTTGACCTTATAAATTTTTCTACAATCCCTAGGAAATTAGAGTACAGGAGCTTGTCAAATTCATGCTACGAAAGAAAACTTATTCACGATACGAAATTGTGGACTTGAAAAATACAATCAAAAGCTTCTGCTAACTTTTAAAAATCTCAGGTTCGATACGCTGCTACTGAGATCTCATCTGCCCGATCAGCGAGAGCTCATGGAAGTTATTTAAGAGTCTCGTTCAAAAATACGCGGGAGACAGCACAAGCTGTGAATGGTAAAAATACGATTTTGTTTAAACCTTTCATCCCAAAACTCTATTTTTGGATGTTTAGGGCTTACTAGTTTTTAGGATGGAAACTCCAGCGTGCTATTAAGTTTCTCCAGAATGTTCAAGAAAAAGTCGAAGCTGTTCCCATGAGGAGATATGCAGGAGGAACTGGACGTGCAGCACAAGGTAGAAGACCTTCTATTAATTGAATGAGTCATAAATTTAACATCATGTTCTTAAGGCAAACAATTTGGGGTTACTCGTGCTCGCTGGCCGGTCAAGTCTGCACAGTTCCTTCTCGGACTGCTCAAGAACGCCGAAGCCAACGCCGATACCAAAGGACTTGATACAGGAAACCTTATTATCAAGCATATTCAAGTCAATCAAGCTCCTAAACAAAGAAGAAGAACTTACCGTGCCCACGGCCGTGTTAGTACAACCATACGGCGCAATCTAAATGAGTACTAATACTTAATAGATTAACCCATACATGTCAAATCCGTGTCACATAGAATTAATTTTAACTGAAGGTGAGGAAGCAGTCCAGAAGTCGCAAGAAGTTGTTGGACGTGAGCTACATTTATCGTCAAGGCAACGTGGCGCTCGTCATCGACGTGCTATAACTGCTGCATGAGCGTTCTACTTAACTAAATAAAAATCCTCCACAAAAATATCTATAGTGTAAAAATAAAACGAATATTGATGGCAACAAAGAGACTAATGATTTCATCGAAGTCGATTATGAGGTTATAACCAAATTTAAACCATTCCATTGGATTAAATTATGGTCAGCTCACGTTTTGTTGGCACGTAACCCTAGATCAAGTCTGATAGCTTCTGAGACTCTATTTAGCTACCATATAAATATAATTAATTGTGGAAATCATATTAGTGTGCCTGACCAAAACTATGAGGAAATAAATGTTAGCGAACTATTGACAAGCCTCCAAAATTTGAATGCGTTAAAATCCTGATAAAATCCCGGACATGAGGTCAGTTCTGAGATATGAGAGAGCAAATCATGTACATAGATGGTGAATGGAAATAGAAATTTCAGGTCAGATTTACTTTTGGACAAACATGTTTTATACAGTATCGGCAGAGAAATGTGGTAAAGTAGTAGATAAAATCGGTCAAGATTGATTAGGCTTAATAGATCACTGTGTCTATTATATTAATACTGTTGTTCCCAGCAAGATAGATCGTTCGTTTCGTGACTTAAATTTTGATTCTACATATTACTATTCATTTCATTGCCATGGATGTATATATGGATGCGCTATTAAGTTCTCTCTGAGTTTCTTTGAACGTAAGCTGATTGGTTATATTTGAACACTGTTAATACGTCCCAATATCCTTCTTTTTTTATCTAGAAGCCAATCCACCTGTCTCGTTCCCCCAGATTAAAAAAAAAAAAATATGCGATTGATTTATATATATTTCTCGTGTTTTTCGTGTTTTTCGTGTTATTAAGTTTTTTTTTTTTTCTTAGCTATAAATCCAAGTACCTACTATCCGTCCTACCATATGTCGGTCAACGTGCATTTGTTCCATTATTTTGGTTAGTTTGTCTTAGATCGCTCAACCAATAGAAATCCTCATAAATATGTTATATAAATTTCAGAGGGTAGTTTTATAAAATATCAAATCCATTAACGCCAAACGCCTTACACGATTGTGAGTAAGCATGTGACTTCCCAATTTGAATTTGAAAAATCTAAATTGAATCTCATCCTGACCCTTCGTCGGCCAGCGGTTTATCCGATTAAGAATAAACACATGTGACTTTCCTATTTGATTATGTGCTGGCTCTAGGAGCTTTTCAATTCATTGACACTTAGATGTACTGTTTAATATTCTAAAATATATATTTTCTATAGAGAGAGAGATTCGAACTCTCACGTCATACAGAGATAGAGATAAGTAAGAATAGCATTAAATCTTTCAAATTTCTAAATAAATTCACGTAATAGTTTGTAATTAGAGCTAGCTATAAACTTGCAGAAGATTTCCCTTTAAATATTTAAATGCCTGTCCAGAATAAGTCGATTCATTTCTGGCAAGAACTTTTAAAAGTCAGTTATGTTTGTAAGTTGAGAGATTAGGTAGGTTAATTATGACAGATGAGAAAAACCAATTTAACAAAGACTCACATTTAAAAATAGAGAATACTTAAACATCAGCATCTTGATAACTTAAAAAAGGTACGATATTGAGAATTAGGAAGTAGCAATCATTGAAAAAATGGCTAGCTGGCTTGTAGATGTTCGAACTCGACTGTTATTGCCCCAATCACTATAAGGAAGGCGCATAAAAAGGCACCACAAACACGCGNCGAGGATGTCTGGAATTTCGATGAAGTAGGAATGGAACATGGAACTGGGTATTTGCTCAAACTCGACTGTTATTGCCCCAATCACTATGAGGAAGGCGCATAAAAAGGCATCACAAACACGCAAGTGGGTTACCGTAATTGAGTCAGTGTTCGTGAATGGGAGAAAATTCTATCCACCAGCTTTCTTTAAGGGTAAAGAATTACAAAGCTCATGGATCGAGGAAAAAATCCCTGATTTCATCTATACAACATCTTCGATTGCATGGACTAGCAACGAAATTGGATTAAACTGGCTGCAGAACACGAGACGAATGAGGCGGCATAAATATAACGTGTACTCAATTTTTTTGCATTTCCATAAAAAGTCAACGTTTTCTTAAATTCTATGTCCATCAAGAAGTAAAGTCTTCAACGTGAGAGTACTGATAATGATGTCTCAGGAATAAATATTTCTCGGAGCCAGTTTAATCCAATTTCGTTGCTAGTCTATGCAATCGAAGATGTTGTATAGATGAAATCAGGGATTTTTTCCTCGATCCATGAGCTTTGTAATTCTTTACCCTTAAAGAAAGCTGGTGGATAGAATTTTCTCCCATTCACGAACACTGACTCAATTACGGTAACCCACTTGCGTGTTTGTGATGCCTTTTTATGCGCCTTCCTCATAGTGATTGGGGCAATAACAGTCGAGTTTGAGCAAATACCCAGTTCCATGTTCCATTCCTACTTCATCGAAATTCCAGACATCCTCGTCTTCAATCTCCAATCTCTGCTCTACTTCGTTAAAAAGGTTATAATGTTTGCTTATTGCATCATATGAGGCCCCCTCAATCCAAGCGTTTCTAGAGGACTAGCTAGAGTCATGAGATTGTAAAATCNGAGGACTAGCTAGAATCGTAATAACAGAAGAATTCCGCCGAAGAAATTTCCTAACCCATTGTTGACCACGAGGAGCGCCATCCCCTTGGGATTTTAAAAAATTTTGTGCCATCTCCCGGACTCGTACGTGACTGGGTGGGTTTTTGGCTGCTGCAAGTTCTGAAATCCATCTGACCAAGTACTGTTCCTGATCAGGGGATAAACGTTGGCGATCTGAGAGGCTGGAAACCTTGTGACGCTCATGAATATGGTCTTTCAATGTTGAATAGGAATAACAAATGAGTTCGCTGCGGCTCGAATCGTGGGATAATTTCCCGCCTGGTACTCCGACACGGCTTTGGTAAGACTTTCTTGAGAATGAGACATGTTTTCTATTTTGAAATTTTTTAAATGATGAGATAATGTAACGTATAGGTGGTTTCATTAATTATCATTTGAAGATTTTATGATGAATTTTTTTTATTTCATAGTTCAATTTAACGTTAGAACTTTTCACTAAGCTGAAATTGTTCTTGGAGTTGTGAATCTTAGGACCAGGGGTCAGGACGACATTAAGTTCGGATTTTTCAAGTTCGAATTGGGAAGTCACATGGGTTGATTCTCAATCGGGTAAAACGTCGATGGATGGAGATGACGGTGGTACTTGGGAAGTTGAGCAAATAAGTTTATAAAACCACCCCCTTTGTATTCTAAAATATTCTTTAAATGTGGAGAGCGTAGCTCATATTAGGCTAGTAACAAAATCTAATGCACGTTGCGCGGCATAAGGGTAGGACGGATAGTTCTCCGGCCTCTGATGCTTTCTTTCATTAAGATAAGTATGAATTTGTAATTAGGGGGAAAATAAAATATATAAGCGAATAATTTAAAAGACAAATTTGAAAATATGAATTATAAGGTAAGATAGGATAGTTATAATTAACCTATTTTTTTTAAGCAATGAAATATTAATCACGCAAACTAGATTTGATTGCTCAGTGGATTTTTTTTTTTTTTTTTCTATTGCTATCCAGAATTTTTCTGTAATTATATAAAAAGATCAATTAGGGCCGTTCAGAGTTGGAATCAGTGACCGAGCAAAAGTTTTATAATGGTAAACTTGTATATTACTTTCTCGTCCCCCGCGAGACTTGCCCAGCAAATAAACGAAAAAAAAAAACACCAGAAATTTAGCATCGTCAGTCCGAAGCCCGATATTACGATTATTACTTCTATAATTATAAGTTAAAAATAAAATAATTTTTAAAGAATCAGATGTTTAATTAGGTCAAATTATTTCAGCGAAAAAAGGACTATATTGAGGTAGCAACGACATTTTAGAAAAGGTCTGTTTTTTAAATAAACGTAATCATCTCTGAAAGCCTGTAAATGCTATTTCTCAACCTTCTTTCTCACATAAAGTTTAATAATGAGATATCATAATTTATGCAATAACTTTCTAATATTTTTGAAATAAGATTAAAGAAATATTGATGGTGATATTACAATGGAAGTCTACATAAAATGGAAAAGTGAAATTCTTGATGTGGTTTTTGCTGACTAATTCCTGCAGGTTGACGAAAACGTATTATACAATTTTGCAATATACAAATTTTTATTCGCCCAAAATTCCAACTCTGAACGGCCCTAATAAGGGTAGTCAGACTTGAATTTCTCAAAAGTCGTATACTACTTTTGCACACAAACCCGTATTTCGCACCCCTATAAAATGTAAATTTCATGCATGATCTGTCATCCAATTACTTTTCATGAAAAGATCAATTTGTCTTAACACTGATACTCAAAGCCCAACATTATCACTTTGTCATTAGAAGTTGAAATTTAAAATTGATATTATTACTTTGGTGTCAGATTGGGATTTAATGCCTTTTTTCTATTACAGTATATGAAGGAAAACGAAGAGCAATGATTTTTCTGCTCGCAGAATCAAAATAGAAAAGCTAATTTCTGAGGATTAAAACCTTTTTACTTTCTAAAAATTAGATAATAAAGTATAAAGATGAATGCAACAGCTGTATCAATTAAAAATAATTTAATTGAATAAGAATTGATCAAGATATGGTGATAAATGTCTGAAAGTATTGTCAACTTGATATTTTTGAAGGGGAATTCGATTATAAATCATGCATGAGAATCACGTGTTAAAGGGATTGAAAAAACGAGGTTGTACGCAAAAGTAGTATACGACTTTTGCATACAACGCCGTATTTTGCACCCCTGTAACACGTGAACTTCACGCACAATCTGTCATAAAATTCCCCATCGAAATCAACAACATCACTACATGTTCAGATTCTCTCCACTATATTCTCACACTTACTCATTCAAATAAATTACTTTAAATTCGAGTAGCTGTCGCATTCATTTTCATACTTTTTAACCAAAATTTTAGAAAATAAAAAGGTGCATTAAATGAGAGGCTGGATTTTTTATTTTGTTTCTTCGTGCAGAAAAATCACAGCTTTTGATCTCCTTCATAACTTTCGATTTCCTGCGTTTATTTTTAAAACAAAAGATAAATTAATTCCAAATCTAACTCAAAAATAATATTATGAAATTTAAACTCCAACTTTTCTCTATGAAAATAATGATGTTGGGCTTTGAATGTGAAAATTAAGAAAAATTGATATTTTAGTGAAGATCGGGATGACAAATCGTGCATGAAGCTCACGTAATGCAGTGGTTGAAAGACGAGGTTGTTTGCAAAAGTATTATACTACTTTTTAGTATTTCTAGTCGGAATTCAAGTCTGACTACCCCTAATAGGGATAATCAAACCCACAAAACTGAAAATTAGTGCAAGAAATTCGTATAAAGTCCCGTTTTTTAACCCCTATAACACGTGAATTTGATGCATGATTTGTCATCGTGATCTTCAAAAAAATGTCAACTTCTCTTAACGCCCATATCCAAAGCCCAACATCATCATTTAATTATTAGAAAGTTGGAATTTTAAATATACATTATTATTATCGTGTCAGATTGAGATTTAATGTATTTTTCTCTATTAAAATATACGGAGAAAAGCGAAAGATATGAAGATGATAAAAAGTAGTGATTTTTCTGCTCACAGAATTAAAATTGAGAAGCGAATTTTTGTTGCAAAGCACCTTTTTACTTTCTAAAAATTAGATTATAAAATGAGAAAGTAAATGCGACAGCTATATCAACTAAAAGTGATCTATAAATGAATAAAAATTGTTAGAGATATGGTGGTGAGTGATTGAACGTGCTGTGAAGTCGAAGATTTTGATGAGGGATTCGATGACAAATTGTGCATGAAATTCACGTGTAAAGTAGTCGTAAGCTATGCAGTTAGGGATCATAGGAGAGATTATATTTTGTGGTGATGAATTGTTGAATGTGGAAGATTACCGTGGTATAATTGATCTGGCAAGTCGGAAGTAAGTAATGAAGTAGTATAGATGACGCTGACTTTATGACTAGAATGTGATAATTGATAATGAAGAATGAGTTTTTTATAGACGGAATGCAAAAGATAATATATATGTGGAAAAGTGTATCATATAATGATGGTATCAATAGCTGACTAGATACATGTCTGGTCTTTCCTACAAATATACCCGCTCAACGTCCCAATTACTCTTAAATCGCATGTTGATATCATTTGGGCTTCGAGTTCCTGTTTATTAGAATGACTTGTGGTTTATTCATCTCCCAATATGAAGCTGCATAACTGAGGCTATATAGTACAATTATAA
Source organism: Oidium heveae (assembly GCA_003957845.1). Taxonomy (NCBI): domain Eukaryota; kingdom Fungi; phylum Ascomycota; class Leotiomycetes; order Helotiales; family Erysiphaceae; genus Oidium; species Oidium heveae. The sequence goes on along the minus strand of QVIK01000628.1, from coordinate 22,102 downwards.
CTAGGGTAAAGAAGGGTAAAATAAACTTTTATATAAAGTGATACATACATTAAATACAAATTAGAGTTCATAAAGAGATCCAAGGAGTGATTTAAATTTACATTTTAGTGACAGGACGTGTCGAACTATTCAAATGTCCTACATTTTTAGCCAAATAGAATGAGGAGCGTTAAATGAAGCTCGATGGAGAATCGTACTTTCGATCTAGTATTAAAAAATAAAAAATATGAGATATCTCATAAAATTCAGCTAAAAGCACAGTAGAAGTGTTTGCAATGTAAGTGTTCAAACACTTTCATATTCCTCGGTTAAACCATACCCTTCGACTCTCTCCTTCAGTGGTCAAGAATTCTTTTTCTAAAATCGAAGAGTCAACAACTTGTTTCTGTGGAAATACAGCCAATGCCAATGGTAATGCGAATATACTAGTTGTAAATATTAAACCTAAGTTGATCGGCAGAGTTAATCTAGGGTTTCTTTTGAGAAAATTTTGGTTTTGAAGTCTGAGTAGGATGAGAGGCGGAATAATCATGATAGGAGAGCTGTTAAACACTCTACTTAATGCTGTTTCTGAGACTGCAATGAGACCTGCTTTTTTGCTTTTTCCAAGAGGTTTAGAACTGGATTCTACTGCCGTTGTGTCACTAGTTGGTGATAGCTCATCTCGAGGTGTGACTACGGGATAGACGTCGATCCCTTCTTGAATCTCCTCCCTTCTCATTAGAAAAACGTTGAGTGCACCCGCACTAGCAACAGCAACGAATGGAACAAGCCTAGTCAGTATTGTTTTTGTTACCGGAGAAAACCGTTTTACTCTCGGGACAAGAGAATTTAAGCCCACTGCTAAAGAGCAGGAGGTTCCCACAGCAAGGAAATAAGACTGTACTGTCTTCAGTGTTGATAGAGGGTTTGTTTTATTAGCATTCGCGCTGTTAATGGCAACATTGAGGGATTGGTTTGTAATTTGCCAAAGTAAAGTGCCAGTTACCTGTCAATAAGTTAGATAGTCCCCTAATCTACATCAGAAATTCTTTTAACTGACGCCCATTCTTGGAGTCAGCATCCCCGCAGTGACAATCAGATTCGAAAACACGTAACATGACATGCGAAACGGTAGAAATACTGGCTCACCAGTGTCTAGTAGAGGTTAGGTAACTGTAAAATCTAGAATATAACTATGTTAACCTGGATGTAGAGTGGAATCAACTATCTTCTTCGCTTTCCAAAATTCATCATTTATCTCTTTAATCTCTCCTCTTTCATAGGCTGTAATCAAATTTTTTGCATTCTCCAGACCTGACTTTGATACGAATAGAGTCCTAGAAAAATTGAAATGAGTATTTTTTTTGGGGGAAATAATATATAACTATCTTGAGCTCAGAGAGCATTTTTTTTATACCTTTTACACCTGACCTACCTGGGATCTGAGATAGCTGCTGCATGTTGTACTCTCCCCCAATATGTTTGGAGATCGTACTTAGAAACTGGAAGTTCCCGGTATTCAAAATCTGAAGCTGACATAGGAACAGTATTCTACGATAGATTGAATGCTTAAGAAATTTTAATAAGAAAACTGCATATTAGTCATGAAGTTCAATAGTGTTTTGTTTTTTATATATCAAGAGCCATGGTTGTTGGTTTTTCAAAAAGTTTTAAAAAAAAAAGAAATCTGAATTGTAAGAAAGGACCTCGTCAAATGCCTAAATGCTCTCCCACATTTGTATGTACAGTACTCCTATCGCGGACTGCAGTTATCATATAGATTTAAGCAGAGTACACCACTTATAATATAATAGCCACAATCAAGAAGATGCTCATTTGCCACTTTTTTTACAATGGATTACCTCTCGGCATTCACTCTTATTTGGCAACTATATAGTCCCCGCCGTCTTTTCTGATCTTGACCAACAGTAATTCTTATTTGTATATAAATAGGATTTGTATATTTCTATAATGCTCTATGCTAAATACTTTAATTAGACCTCAGAAAAAATTCATAAATGGAAATTTTTCCTTTTATCATCCCCTTTTATTATTCTCTAACGTTAAATGCAGAATGCACAAGGCACTCTCTTCCTATAGTTTGGGGATACGATAGGAGAGTTAATCTACTTCTTTGATGATAGTCAAGAATCAAAGTGTCGGGAAATTTTAATGGATTTTTGTATTACAAGCGTGTAAGTGTAGTAATGGTAGTTGTAAATAATCTTTTTGTAATTTTTCATTACTCCTCTCCTTCCTGAATCTGGGAGGAGGTCTAAAAAGCCTACTATCCGTCCTATCCTATGTCGACCAACGTGCATTAGTTTTTGTTACTAGCCTAATTTGAGCTAGGCTCTCAACATTTAAAGAATATTTTAGAATACAAAGGGGGTGGTTATATAGACCCAGCTGCTGAACTTCCCTAGTAAAACGTTATCTCCATCCATCAACGTTTTACCCAATTGGGAATCGACCAATCTGACTTCCCAATTCGAACTTGAAAATCCGAGCTGAATTTCGTCCTAACCCTCACCGACCAGCGCCATCGATTTACAAGAACAATATCACAAAACTTAACAATTCTGACATTAAATTGAAATCAAATGATACAATACACCCATTATTCTATCATATAATCTTTATATTATAAATATCGAAACCACCAATATACATTATCTTATTTAAAATTTTCAAATTAAAAAAAATGTCTTATTCTCAAGAAAGTCTTGCCAAAGCCGTGTCGGAGTACCAGGCAGGATATTATCCCACGATTCGAGCCGCAGCGAACTCATTTGTTATTCCTATTCAACATTGAAAGACCATATTCATGAGCGTCACAAGGTTTCCAGCCTCTCAGATCGCCAACGTTTATCCCCTGATCAGGAACAGTACTTGGTCAGATGGATTTCAGAACTTGCAGCAGCCAAAAACCCACCCAGTCACGTACGAGTCCGGGAGATGGCACAAAATTTTTTAAAATCCCAAGGGGATGGCGCTCCTCGTGGTCAACAATGGGTTAGGAAATTTCTTCGGCGGAATTCTTCTGTTATTACGATTCTAGCTAGTCCTCTAGAAAACGCTTGGATTGAGGGGGCCTCATATGATGCAATAGGCAAACATTATAACCTTTTTTACGAAGTAGAGCAGAGATTGGAGATTGAAGACGAGGATGTCTGGAATGTCGATGAAGTAGGAATGGAACTGGGTCTTTGCTCAAACTCGACTGTTATTGCCCCAATCACTATGAGGAAGGCGCTTAAAAAGGCACCGTAAACACGCGAATGGGTTACCGTAATTGAGTCAATGTCCATGAACGAGAGGAAAATCTGCCCACTAGTTATCTTTAAGGGTGAAGGGGGTCGGATGGTAGTGTGGTATGCCATCCGGGTCCTTTTCCTAAGTAGAGTCTGGGTAGCCTGGGCACCTACCCCACTTGAGACGGGAGATGGTTGGTTCGAATCCAACAGACCCAACCACATCTCGCGCGGTGGATATTTACAGGATGGTGGAGGCTTATCTGGATAATCCAGGGTTTATAATTTCCTTGGATGGATGTTAACGGTTGAGGGTTGACCAATGGTGAAGGAAAAGCGATTGTACTTCGTAGTGGCATTTACAAAATGGAATCTGAGGCTTGAGTGTATCTAATGAAAAAGTTTAATCATCTAAAAAATGTAAATAAACACTGTCACTGTGTCATAGCCTAGAGGCTGCATACACGTTATTGATTTTTTTTTAAAAAAAAAAGAAAAGAAAAAACAATCATATTAAAGTACCAGAAGCATTATCTCCAAACGAAAATGATTCAATTCTATCTGGATGAATAAAAAAAGCAAAGGATTTTTGAATGGACTAAAGTTTATATAAGGCCATTCTCTGATCATCCAAGGAAAACTGATGTCCAGGGTAGTGATAAGTCCAAATATGTAAATAAGTCTTATCGAAAGGTTGGATGCAAAGCTGTTATTAAGGTACAGAAAAAGATTATTTGTAATAAGATATTTGTGATTTTCAAAAATTTGCATACAGGGCACCAGATGAGATTGCTCAATAAGGAGCAATCTCATCGAGAATATGCTTAGTGAGGCGCACGGCTCGACTAGCAAAGTAGACGATGTCACTAGCATGGAGGATGAGATAGAGAGCATTATCTCCACAGAAGATTTCCCACTTCTCCCCAAAGAACCTACAATAGAAATAAATAGCAGTATAGCTTCTCCTCTCCCTTACGTAGACGACAAGAAAGACGGCACCGCGCCTCTGATGGCTGCAATTAAGGGTCTTCTTGACCTTACCAATAATTATTTACAAAAACTAGAAGAACGACACGCAGGAATTGGAGCAGATTTTGTCGCAATGATAGCAGACAGAGCCTCACAAGCAATGCGCGGTGAGCGCGTTTACTCTAATACTTCTGGTTCAACAGATAATCGTCATCAAGCTCGACAGGATACGTGGGCTAAGAAGGCTCAAAGTTAGGATGCCGGTATTAAGGTATTCAATTTAAAAAGACAATTCTTCAAGCTTCAGCTCTACGAGGGCAAAGCAAAGAAGACTGACAGGTCATGATTCGACTCGGACCCGCATACGAAGCTCGAAAGACTGGAGCTTTTGAGCTACGGTAAAAGATTAAAGAACTCGTGTCAGATAAATCTCTTGTGTCTGATGTATGGTCCGTTCCTTCTGGAGTTGCTATCCTTGCGCCAACTCCTGCAAAAGCCGCCTCAATCATGCAAAGTAAAGCTACCATTGAAGAAAGAATAGGGAATGCAACAGTAGAGCGACAGAAAAAAATGGACGACTTTCGTTATTGGTCCTATCCTAAAGAGAGTTCGCTGTCTTGATGGCATGCAGGATCCGATGGAAGGACTGCTTCAAGAAAAGCTAGCGACCGTTCGAGACTACTTGCCTATTCGTTATATAAACTGGACTCGTAAATCACAGAATGATAAACTTTACGGAAACATACGTATCTGCGTTCCTGAAACAAAAGCCAATAAATTTCCTTCAAGGCTTCGAATTTTTGGCGAAGCTGTCTCCATTCAACGAATTCGAAAACGGCAACAAGTCTTAGTATGTAATAAATGTCACGGTTTTAATTCCACTAGAACGTACGCCAGACTATGTAAATGTAAAATCTATGGTACCAGTGCACACACTGGTTAATCTCAAAAACCAGCAAGATGTTTGAACTGTCGTGGTCCCCACAACTCACCAGATGTATCATACCCTACCAGACCTCGACGGAAAAACGGGGTCTTTGTCCGTCCTATGGGCTGTCAGTTCTAACTATCCGAGTTGCGGGTGGGAACGATATTTAAAAATAAACAAGCAGCCAAATCCTGACTCAACACAAACACTCCCAAAAACTATGGAGACCGAAAGTCAATTTTCCTCTTGTCAGAACTGAAAAGAAAGAATAATGAACGGATAGAGCCTTCTCTCCGTAAAATCCAAGTTAACGTTGTGAGATCATCCTCAGCACACGACGTCGCTTTAGCTTTAGCTAATGAAAACTCGATAGACATATTGTTAATTCAGGAGTCATGGATTTTTACTGATCTTTCCATATGTAAATCTATGGCACATCGATCTTTCACAGCATTCTCACCACTTTCTTTCTGGCATTCACGGCCTAGGATTTTGACTTATAAACGTAGGAATGTGAGGCTAAAGCCTCAACAAGAAACTACAGATCTCTCGCGTGACATACTTCAGATTACTATCTCCATGGGAGACCATAGATGGGTACCTATGTGGAACATCTATAATGCACCGGCTGGGGCTGTTGAAACGGGATCTGGCCTAGAACTACTCCTGAAAGCTCCGAATCGACCCTTCTATGTGGGTGGTGATTTCAATTTACGGCACCCTCTATAGGATATGACCAATATCTCTCAGCGCGCGGCCTGTCAAGAACTGATTGACTAAAATAGCTCCCTAGACCTCATCCTTTTCAACCCGAGATATTCTCCTACTTATAATCGGGATGGAACAATTGACTTCGCCTTCTGTATGGATGAAAACGCCAGATGCGAAGTACGAAAAGATCTGCATACAACTTCCGACCATGAAACACTAGTTACTATCATTCAAATAGAGAAGTTTGAAAAGAGTAAAGGAAAACTGCGATACAAAGATCTGGATAATGAGCTTTTCCTACGACTCCTTGGCAGTAGCCTAACTGCTCTTCGCCTAACCTCCGCCTCTGAGCTGGAGATTGAAACATCGCTACTGATTCAAGACATGCAGAAGCTCTCACAGGTGCTTGCCCCAGGACAAGACCTCAAAATGGTGACACGCCATGGTGGAATTCTGAGTGCCAGCGGGCGGTGCTTGCATACAGAAGGGCACGTCGAAGCGGTCCAATAGCACTAGAAAGGAAAGAGCTACGAGATACTGTGCGAAGGGCAAAGAGAGCTTATTGGAGATCGATTATAGAGGAAGCAGAGAAACTCCCGGATGTATATAAAATAGTGCGCTGGCATAAAGGCTTCCAGAACTATTTATCACCCCCCTTACGAGATACTGACGGACAGGAATGTGCTCAAGACCCAAAATCAAAGGCTGTACTTTTATATAGAGTCCTATTATCAAGACAACTCAAAATTAACGACAAACCTGTAAATAGCCCCGCAGTTTCTAAGGGAAATATACCCTGGCCGATTCTGGGACGTCGAATCACCAATCTTTTTCAACGATGCATAGATTTAGGTACCCATCCTAGCATTTTTAAAAAAATTAGTATTATCTACTGCCAAAAGCAGGGAGAAGAGATCGAACCCTTCCCAATTCATATCGACCGATCGCTCTTCTCTCCTGTCTAGGAAAAGGGTTAGAACGGCTTCTAGGCCGACGCATGTCCTATTACGCTTTAAAATATGATATACTCGCCAAAGACCAGTGCGGGGCAATTAAACGCCGCTCCGCCGTTGACCTCACTACTGCACTTTTATGCGATATTAGAAAAGCATCAGATCTAGGATATACTGCAGGAATCATAACTGTTGATGTGAAGGGCGCTTTCGACGGTGTCCTTTGTAACAGGCTTCTTCTACGACTTCGTACACAAGGCTGGCCAGAGTGTCTAGTCCAATGGGTTGAATCCTTCGTAAAAGAACGTTCAGCTAGGATAAGACTTGACCAAACAACATCTGACTTCTTCGATATTCCTTGTGGCGTACCACAGGGCTCACCAATATCACCTATCATCTTCCTCCTGTACATGGAAGNCAGAGTGTCTAGTCCAATGGGTTGAATCCTTCGTAAAAGAACGTTCAGCTAGGATAAGACTTGACCAAACAACATCTGACTTCTTCGATATTCCTTGTGGCGTACCACAGGGCTCACCAATATCACCTATCCTCTTCCTCCTGTACATGGAACCCTTTTTGAGAATATCACAAGGCCGATTCGGATATGCAGATGATGGTTGTCTACTAGCTACTGCCAAATCGCTTCAGGAATGTGGTCAGAAACTAAAGGAACAACTAGATCGGACTACCAAATGGGGATACGAAAATGGTCTTATCTTCGATAATGTAAAGACTGAGCTACAATATTTCCACAACAAGAGAAAATATCAAGAACCTTCAGTTCAAATCGGAGACACTACCATCGAACCAAATGAATATACTCGATGGCTTGGAGTATTTTTTGACCGAAAACTCAATTTTAAAGAACATATACGAAGAGCGTGTCAACGATCTCGAGTGGTCACTGATCATGTAAAGCGACTCTGTAACACAGTTACTGGAATCAACCCAGCACTTTTACGCCAAGCCATTCAGGCCACTGCTTTTACGACACTTTTTTACGGCTCGGAGACTTGGTACGGGCCCAAGACACCTCAATGGTCACTTGATCAGATACAGAGCTGCATCAACCGCGCCGCACGCGTTGTCTTACCAGTATACAAGACCACTCCTACTTCTGCACTCCTCAGAGAAACTGGATAGGGTACTTCAAAAATGATGCTGAATCGATATCGTGATCGCTTCGCAGCTCGTATAGCCGCGGCAGACCCCAAACATCCACTTCGCCGCCGATGGAAATCACCACACTTTAAGTGGATCAGAGAATTACAGACCCTTGAGCTCTCCCAAGATATGGATTATCCACCGTGGCTTCCTTTCAATAGATCAGCTATTAAAGTCGAGATTGGCGCTACTGGCCGTGAAAATGCATTAAACGAGTATCGCAAATGGGCCGCTTCACGCTCAGATAAGATACTTGACCTGACAGTTTATTCAGACGGTGCGTTAAATAAAGAAGGGACCGCAGGGGCAGCTTATTGCATTTTCAGAGGTCCCAATCAAGAAATATCACATGGAACAGTCCCACTTGGGCGTACAGTGGAAGCTTATGACGCAGAAATACATGGAGCACTCGAAGGTTTAAGAGCAGCTTTAAATCATACAATGGCAAAGTATGCAACCAGTTTAGTAGTTTGTCTTGATAACGAAGAAGCCGCTATACGCTTATACACAGGTATCCCAACACCCTCCAGCTCAAAACAGATCCTAGAATTTCAAAAACTACGACATGATTGGGAACATAGACCGAAATCAAGGGTTTCTAGCGCTGGCAAAGTCAGCATACGCTGGATCCCTGGACATGTAGGAATTAGAGGAAATGAACGGGCAGATAGTCTCGCCAAGATTGCTTGTAATATGCTGACTACTCGAACTAAAGTGTCAGCTGCAAGAGCTCGCCATTTTATCAATGACCAATACGATTCCCGTATCTCAGAATATTGGCGAGACAATAGACCAACACGTTACAAAGACCTAGATATCAAAATGAGTAGCAAGCTCCCCTCAGAACTTCGAATTCTCTCCAGAAGAAATTTGGCCATATTACTCGCTGCTCGCTCGGGACATGGAAATTTTGCGAGTTATCACCGTCGTTTCCACCATGAGAATGCTGATATGATGTGTAGCTGCGGCCAAGATCGTGAACCTCAGCACCTATTCACTTGTCCAAATTTACCCAAACCTCCACCCAATCCAAGAGGCTCAACTGATTTAAATAGTAAGATCAAGTGGTTCCTTGGAACTACTAATGGGGCACACGCTTTCGAAAAATGGTGCAATGAAATAAAAATACACACACTTGGTATTGTGTGACCTTTTTCCTTTTTTTTCATCTTACCCATTAACAAAAAAAAAAAAAAATAGTCCAAGTTAAAAAAATCAAGAACTTTTACTAACTGTTCTTGCATCGCGTATATTTCGAGTTTTTCAATTCATAAGGATCACTTGGTAGATGAGTTAGCTATTATGTAAATAATCTTGAATTGTCTGGTGGCTACTAGCCACGCAGGCACGCCAAATGCCCCACGGGAGGCCCGAGGCCGGGTTTGATTTATTCTTCTTACCTGTGTGCCTGCTTGGCGTTAATCATGTAAATAAATAAATAAATAAAATGACTTTGCTGATAAATTTTGGGCTCTCATCCAAATCTTGGATAGCTAATCGAATAAATTCCTCACATTAAGACATAGTGAGCACAATTTCGGATGTGAATAGTAAAATAATTTGATGGATTAATTTAGAATTTAATTAAATCAGAATGGCGGAAGGTGGAAGGGACGGTCCTGGCTTACGTATAAGCAAAGACACCAAAGGAATATTCTGGAGATATGATGTGAGCCTTGTCATCGATATAGTTCGTGTATGTAGGATAGATATTCTCCCATTCTAGAAGGATAAGTTCAGACAATATAATTAGATACTTTTGAAACTATACTTTCTGGAAGCATATTGTATCACTAATTGTGTTAACTATTAATAGATGAAATCAGAAGTTCCCAGTCAATATACATTTACATCATTGGTCTTGATATGGCTTAGCGTTTAATAAGCAAACTTGTGGATAGACTAAGACCATTATCCTGCTGTCTAATTTCAACACTCCCACTCTGGACTTAGTTCACAGCTCCCACTAGCTTGGATTATTTATATCTTTATTACCCAGGCCTAATTCTTTGACGAATTTCTCAAAGCCAACCCTATGGAGTGGCTTTGTCATGCCATCTGCAATCATGTCTTTGGTTGGGATATACTCCACTGAAATTCTTTTCTTTTCAGCCAAATCACATATATATAGTGGTAGCTTATTTCAATGTTTTTTGATCGGTCTGAGATTATTGGTTTTTTAACAAGTTGAATAGTCCCCTGATTATCGCCTCTTGTTTTGACGGTCATGGAATTCTTTGCTACGTATTTTGGGTACCCTATATCACGCATTACTTGAGCGATCTATTGGCCTTGTTTGGCAGTGACAGCCATTGCAATGTATTCAGCTTCGGCTATTGACGTGGAGACACATTTTTGCTTTCGACTTAGCCAAAATATTGCTCCCCCATACAGAATACAAACAGCACCAGTTATACTTTTCCGATCAATTTTTTTGCTCCCCCAGTCTGCATCGGAGTAAAAAATAAGGGATGGATCTTCACTAGGTCCAAACCTCAGTCTGTAGCTGACTGATGATCTCAAGTACCGTAGTAATTTCTTTAGCGCGGCCATATGATGTGTCGCTGAGTCTTTCATGAATTGACTTAGCCTTCCCAAGGCAAAGGCTAAATTTGGCCGCGTATAAACCATTGCAAACATGATGCTGCCGATTATTGTGGCATATTCCTTTGGATCAAGTCGAACATTATTTCCTTCAGCCTGTTTTAGAGAGTCATAACCATCAATTGGGATTTTCTGGGCCTTGTGAGTAGGTTTAGGAAACCCAAATTTTCTCAGGACTTTCTCAAGATATTGTTCTTGATCAATATGAAGTGTTAGGCTCTTTCTATCACGAGTGATTCGCATACCAAGAATTTTAGTAGTCTCCCGCAAGTTCTTGATATTAAATCTTTTTTACAATGATCGACTAACCCATTCTAAATCAACGATGCTTTGGCCTGCAACTGCTATATCATCTACATAGACAAGTACAATAATTTTTCTTGTCTTGTGTGTAAATAGAATAGGGTCAGCTAAACTTTTAGTAAGCACCCATTTTAACAATTCTGATCGGAGTAGGATATTCCAATCACGGGCAGATTGTTTAAGGCCATAGAGAGACCGTAAAACACGATGTCATTTTCCTTTGTTAACATGAACTCTTTTTAGTGGCTTAAGGTATAAATTTACCGCATTGTCGCCATTTGAACTGTGGGCGCGAAGTTTTCTGGATAGTCAACACCTGAATTTTGCGTGAATCCTTTAGCAAATGATCTTGTCTTGAAGCGTCCAATTGTGCCATTAAAATTGTATTTAATTGTAAATACTCATTTTGTTCCAACTCTATTTGTCATGGGCGGAGCTATCTCTTCTCTCCATGTTCCATTGCTTGTAAAAAATAGAAGTTCCTCGTCATTAGCTTTCAGTCATGACTCACCATATTCTGGGTCAGAGATAGCTTGTTAATAAGATTGAGGGAGTGGAATGTCATAATTTATAGAGGCATCTATGCCATGAAAAGTTGTAGCCAATGGCTCTTCAGCAAAGAAAGCAGTGTTCTCACCCGATTCATCTCTTTCATATAATTTTTCTAGTATAGCCAACATTGCTCGAAGAATTTTATGTTATCGCGCGTCCTCTTCGTGTTCATCATCGCTTAGTCTTTTCCGCTTATGTACTTGTAATTTTAGGAGAAATAATAGACATGGAATACTCTTGAACTAGATTTTGGATTTTAAGAAAAGTAGAGTTAGCGTCTTCAAGGTTTTGTAATTTTGTAACTATTGATGGCTTGAAGTTGTTATGTAATTGCTTTTCGGCCTTGGATATGCTTCTTGTGACTCTCCCGGTGAGGGTCTGTGATAATTTTTTGGTAGAATTTGAAGACTTCTTGATCTTTTTAGTTGTTTTTGAATGGAGAGAAGTATTTTGAGTACTTATGGATATTGATTTGTAATAAGAGAGTAGCTTGTTATTACCATTTTCTTTTAACTTTTTTACCTCCTTCTGAGATGGTGTTTTATTAGCAGCATCGAGTACAACCTGACTGTTTAATTTTGAATTAATTAATTCTATAGGTTTGATTGTCTTTTTTAATTTATTTGTCGACGGTATGGATCTCGAGGAATTTGAAGTTTCACTGTTTTTTATAACGTCATGTGAGCCATCACATGATTTTGTAGGGTGAGGAGTTGATATTTTCAATAATGGGGGGTCAATTAAGCTAGTAATTATATTTTTATCTGTATTTATGGGATCTGGCATAGTTTCAATATTTATCAGAGCACTTTTGTTGGCTTTTACATCTATCTATAGGTTGGTATTGTAAATTTATTTTAACTCGCTCTGATGGAACTGCCGGTGATGTCTTTTCTGTCATAGCTGTACTCTATTTCACATTATGATAGATTTCAGGACGTATGACTGACTTGTCTAGTGTGAGTTTATTCTGGTTCACATTTGGATCGCTCTCAATAACAGGAACAGGTTCTGTAGTGATAGGATCGTCTTGTCCCATATCGCCATTTTTTTGGGATCCCGAAACAAGGTGATCTACTCCAGTCGAGTCTTTCTTATCTTGTCTCGGGCTAGCTGGATTAGAGAGGGCCTACCTCTTGGGTTTCGAATAGGCATTACCTTTGGAGTACCATTTTCTGAAATAGTTCTACCACTGGACAGCTTAAGATTCAAATTTAAGTTAAGGTCACCTCCCGATTTATCCTCAAAAAACATAGCCCGTTTGACAACAATGACCCTTCTCAAATCTGGAGCCCACATCTTCGATTATTTCGTGGTCTCATAGAAATATCCAACAAAAATTGTATTTCTTCCCCTTGGAACAAGCTTATCTTTTCTGGCATGTGTTGGCATAGATTTGATATCGATATAAGAAATAGCTTGGCTCCCCCATACTCTTAGGTGATCGAGATCTTGTTTGTAAACTCCAGTCCAAGCGTCCTCGGGACTGATTTGCTGATGGACAGTTTCACCCCCAACCTCTTTTTCAAGCCATGGTCCACGTTGAAGCCTATTAAGGGTGTATGCACCGGATTCAACCGCATAGTCCCACTGTATGGATCTCTCGTAGTTGAATGTACGAGATATTTCTTCCGCTTGATTGGATTTTTTGCCCTCATTTACTCGTAAAGCAGCTATGTGTGCGGCTAATACTTCTATATTGGTTGGAACCCGAGATTGAAGTTTTTGAGTAGAGTAATATTCTTGTTTGGTGTATTGGCACACATAGAATTGTTCTTTAGATTCTAATAACAATCTGAAGTCTGTAAAGAATTGTCACCAATTAGATTTAGATAGAGTACCACAAGCTAGCTTTTTATTATCATAAGACAAACACATTCATTTATTTATTTATTTATCCTGTTTAAGCTCCTAGGCATATGCTCTAATGTTCACTTTGGGTTCAGGACCGGCGGAGCAGTTTGGGACCATGGCCGCAGGCATGCCCTACTCGTTCGCGCCCGCTGTTTACATTAAATGTAAGATTGATAGACGTAATAATGAAAAAAAAAATAATAGGGATATCTCAGCATTTCTCATACCAAGCTGTGACCCGCCATTCTAAGTATTGGCATTTCATTTTAAACTATCTTCGCGTCCAGCTGAGGATGAGTAGGGTATCTGGTCACCAAAGCAACCAGTAATCCGCGCAAATTCGATAAATTTAATGAAGCAATTATGCCCAAGGAGTTGTCCTCTAAATGAATCTAAATTCATTCCATTTCTGAGTATAAGCATTTGGTTTGCGTGCCGTCGACAACGGATGAAGTGGGAAGGAGTAGTCTCCCGTCCACAGACGCACTCAAGATTGGCATCTATATGCTTTAAGCAACGATGATATGCTGTAAAGTCACCGTGTCCTGTTCTGGCAGCTTTCAGTTCATGAAGTAGCCGCTGTAGTAGTGCTAATTCAGGTGACTCCCTGTGACGCATTTTTAGTTTCAGGTCTAGATATCGAGCTGGACACACATCAGACCACCATTTCTCCACCAAATCTTGTCGTCGCAGCTGCATGTGTCGACGTAAATAGGCTATTGTAATTAGGTTAGGCTGATTATATCTCTTAGGCTGTTTTTTATTTTTTTTCATTTGGAGCCTAATGTGAATGTCGCGAATAAAGCGTATGTGACTTCCTTGATTTGGTGAGGGATTTGCTTCTGGTATCAACAATTATGTAATTATACAACCAGGCTCATAACCTTTTGAAAATATACAATCTGGAAGCATATTATATTACTAATTGTATTAAGTATCTAATAGATGGAAAGGGAAGTTCCTAGTTTATATACATTTAGAGACCTCATTAGCTGACACCCGGTTTTCCTATTTTAACACCCGCAGGGATTAGTTTCATATATATTTTACACATTTTAGGCTTATCATGTAAGTTACTGTAGTTACCTTGAAAGTAAATATTGCATGTAAATAAAGAAAACTTGGAACTTTTGGATACGTATTAAATTAATCAACTCTGAATAATTCCAGAAAAGACAAAAATATTCATATATAAGCTTCATAAATTAAAAGCTTTTACAATTGAAACGTAAGTACTTCTCTTATATTCTAAGAGGTTTATTAACTCTAATATTCATAGAAATAGTACCATTGGCATATATATTTTAGATACAAGCTCATATATATTTTATTTAGAAGTAAATAATAGATATGAAATCTGATAAATCAACTCTCAATAAGATAAATGATATTTCTGATAGCGATAAAAACCAACAATTATTTTCGCTCGATGCTCCTTCTTTTTCTGAACTTCACAGTGGTACAGACGACCTTATGGATGCATTTAATGTCCATACGATGCTGCATGGCTATTCTATAGTCAAAAGACGTACTAAATCACACGATCCCCCTCGAATTGGACTTGAGGCTGGAGCTATGACTATTGGATGTTTGACAGGTGGCAAAATACGATTCTCTAATACAAAGAAGCGTAAGTATAGATCTTCAAAAATAACTGATTGCCTCTTTATTATGACTACACGAGAAAAAAAGTGCGTCTGAAGGCTTAGGATAGGTTGGAAAAATCATAATCACGGTCCTTTTGATGTCACTACCCATATCGCTCATAAGAAAAGAGCCATGACGAAGGAAAAATATGTAAAATCCAAGATAATACGAACAGTTGTGTTTGATATTGTGGAACAAACTTGTCGAGAAACAACATTTACTGTGGGTATTTGTTTCCTATCAGGTGAAACCCAAGAAGACCATAAGTGGGCTTTAACTCAAGTCTCAAAGAAGTTGTATCAAACAGTTCGTGTTTCTTGCCCAGATTTTCGGGTAATAGATCGTGGCTTGGCGTTAATTAAAGCTATTAAACGTCTCCATCCTCAAACTAGTTTCCTTCTCTGAACCTGGTCTATCAATATGGATTTCAAGGCTTTTGCCTCTAAAGTTTTACACTAAAAAAATTCGTTGATAATCTTCTGGAGGATTGGAAAAGTGTTAACTATAGTGATACTGTAGATGATTATATTGAAAACTGGAATGAATTTGATTATAACTATTCTGGGTAATGATCTTTTTGGGCTCCTAAGAATTCATAAGCTAGCTAAAAATTGCAGACTGAAATATGTAGAAATCTCTGATCAGGAATCTTAATCTGTAGAAGAGATCAACACTATAGCTTTGAATGACCTAAATCTGGCAACAAACTACAAAAAAAATATTAGTATACATACAAGAGACTTAGCTCCAGCCTCGGAATCATAATTTTATCAAATCTTATACCAATCAACTACTCCATCTTGAGACCACGACGAGCCAACGAGCTGAAAGCGGTTAAAGAGCTTTAAAAGCGCACCTAGGCTTCTCGATATGCGATCTTTTCACAGTGGTCAACTCCATTGGGCTTCTCTTAAAAAATCAGCTGATTGATTGGCAACAAAATTGCTGTAGCTAAGAATATTGTAGCACATGAGCATCGAATAGCCATGTTCTGCAAACTTATAACTCATATGCCTGCATATAGCCTTTGGAAAATAGTCAAGCAGTATAAAATAGTAGTAGATATTGGGAGTCCTAGAGCTCACCCGTTAGGAGTAAGTACTATAGTCTTTTCCAAGACTATGGGTTTTCCTTGCTGTCATCGAATTGACGAGTTTAAATGGAATGGCCAGGTGCCAGAGCCTCAAGATCTTTATTCTCATTTGCGGTATTTAAAGTTAGATTCAAGCTCTAGCTCTATTCGAAAGAATGACGACGTTCTTAATGATAACCATGTGAATTTTGAGGTACATGGTACAATGATTACTAAAGCCGGAGATATTAGAACTTAGGATGAATTATACGAGGACATATTAAGTGTTGAAGAACCTGCAATTACAAAAGGAAAAGGCCGACTAAAAGGGTCACTCGGTAAAAAGAGGCAGTTAACATTTGAAAATAGTATCCATAGTGAACCCTCTCCATTTGAGATAGCCCAAGAAGATAAAGAGAATAAGATGTCTTCATTAGATAAAATTTCGACAAACGGTCTAGATATCCACACAATATATCTAAGAAGTCACGCAGGACGAAGAGGTGTTAGTAGGAAAAATGTCCACTTCTCGGTGGCAGGAGTACCAAATCATATGATGTCATCTTTTAGTGTTATTGAGCCAAGTTAGAGCACATGAGGTTAGATACATAGAATACATCATAAAATAAATATTTAATCCTAGATTTGTAAAATTTCGATTTGATTTGACTTGACTTGATATTATAGGCTGGCTCAGAGTTGAAATTTGAGCCTCTCCAATTTTATTTAGCTGGCTGCTAATTTATGGATATTATTTACGCCAGTTAATTATAAGAATATGAGATTTAGTGCGTTTTTACAAAAATATTACGTACGCTTTAGTTTATGAGCCAATCAGCAATTTACCTTCCAAATGCGACCAGATCCGGGTGTCAAAATAAGAACAGAAAATAGGGTGTTAGCAAATGAGGTCTCTACATTTACATAACTGGTCTTGATATGGCTTAGCGTTTAATAAGCGAACTTGAGGGTGGACTAAGACCAGTATCCTGCTGTCTTAATTTAACGGATACATCAACACTGAATATTTAAATATCCCTCTATATCTTCTTCTTTATCTGAATAATCTCAAGCCTGCATTTGCTAGCAAAAGGTAGTTATGCTCTTTCTCACAACCTTTTATTTAAAATAAATCTGTTTTCCTTTCCTTTGTATTCGCGTATGGAGCTCATAGTCGAAGTGTATCTTCAGTATTCAATCAAAAAAAAAAAAAAAAGTCTCCTTCTGATAGAATTAAGTCAAAATGAGGATTTGCCAAGATATTTCCCTTAAGCAACCAAGTAACTTTTCTCCCCCTTCCTCTCGCGCTTCTTCATTGGCAAGGAGCTGGGGGCATATTTAATTTGGAATAATGTCATGGTAGACTGTTGAGATCTGACTCTATCTGATGACTTAGAAATCTGATTATTTGAGCGCATGCGTCATTAAAGGTGCGCCATTTATCTTTCAGATTTTTGAAATTACTGAGTTTCAAAACTTTTTACCTAACACTCTACATCTCTTAAATAGTTTTTTTTTCATGTAAAATTATTTTTCTAGCAATAATCTCGTAATTTGATATTTTCTTTTCTTGTATAGGGTTACCTGTAATCTGTACTTACATTAGATTTTATGGGCCTATTTGTCATACCTTTTTTTTCTGAGGGTGAAAGTAACATGATTGCCCGGGTGACCTATTTCTTTTGAGGCCTGCAGATAGATGGATAGTCATCTCTGCCGCTTTAAGGAGAGAGAAATATTGATTGGAATTAGGGCCATTGCCTCCGGTCAAAAAACGCGGATTGTAGGGTGTTAAATCAGGCGATAGCAGTGATATCAAAAAAAAACTACGAGCCTGATAACACAAGGGCTGATCTCTTCCTACAGTTTATTTCTTTTCCGATCTTTGGTTTGCATTTTTAATAATAATGAATTCATAATAATAAATTAATAGAAGACGATGAAATTTATCCCCTGGCTTATGCCGATACCAATAAGTTTGCTCCATGAGACTAATTGTGACAGTAACCAAGCTGGTTGTAGATAATTCAATATAATTCAACTATATGAGGAAGGAAAAACGTATTTACAATCAACTACTATATATATACATATTCTACAATCCAATTAATTGCAATACTTGCAATACCTGCAATGCCGTTTCCCCTCCTCGATGTCTAATCTGTTCAGAATAGGTTTAAAGTATCGATGCTGTGTTTCCCAACGTATTGTCAATAAATAACACTAATGTATTGGCAATATATTACATTAATATATTGCCAATATTTTGTCACTAATAGTTTTTCTAATAATCAGGGATATGATGCAAGTCTCTGCCGAGATACTGGCATGTCCCCTGTTGGTGACTCGCTTAGGTAAACACCTAAGCTAAGATACGGTAAAACCGTAACATTACCTCCTACCTTTTCTTCGTTTTAGAGTTTGGCCCGTTGTTAAACTCTGCAGAGCCCCATTTTGCCTCCCACTCATCCAGAGCCACGGTTTCTTGCAAATTTGAAAGAGAAGTCCATTCTAACGTAGGATTACCTGTCCATTTTACTAAAGCTTGTCGCTCCCCTTTCCAAGTCCGACATCGAATTATTTCGTCAATGTAATATTCTTCGTCGCCGTCAATCTTAAGGGGCGCTGGCTCTTCATTTGCAACTTTCTGAGACGGCAGCGGATTTTCGTCGGCTGGTAGCAATAAGCTTACATGGAACCGGTTGTGGATTTTTCCTGTGACGTTTAGTTCGACTACTTCAGGCGAAATAACTCTTGTTACTCTAAATCTGGCATGCTGCCAACCTAATTTCTTTGATGGTTGTCCTTCTAGTTTTACATTTTTCAGTAGGAGCCAAACCACATCGCCCACTTTATATCTTGGTGATGGATTTCTGGTTTTATCAGCCTGATTTCTAGATCTTTCTTGCACGGCTGCCATTGCGGCTTGCATAAATGCTGTTATTTCGGCTAGACGCTTCACAAAAGATTCGGCTTTTTCTTTGCCAGTTGACATAGACATTTCCGAAGGCCTTATTTCTTTCTGAATAGGGCTTATATGATATCCATGTGTTGCGAAGAAGGGGCTAATACCTCCGAGCGATGCTACATCTCGATTATTAATTGCTAATTGTGCAGCAGGTAAATGATCTGCCCAATCATACTGAGTGTATGCGACGTATGCTCTTAAGTAAGTTTGCACTTCTTGGTTTGCTCTTTCGGTTGCACCGTCTGTTTGAGGGTGATAAGCTGTACTTAGTCGTTGCTCCATACCGACCAGCTCGCACAGACGTTTCCAAAACTGACTAGTCCAGTTAGTCCCACGGTCACTGGTTAAAGCGCTTGGGAATCCGTGATACCTCCAATGGCATTCTAAAAACTTCCTTGCACAGGACTCCGCATCTATTTTCTCCATAGCTTCCAACGTTATTGACTTAAGTAGTCTATCTGTTATCACCATTATATTCGTAGTCCCGTTCGATTTTGGTAGATCCACCATAAAATCGATTGATAACTCATGATGGAATCGATCAGGTATTGGTAGCGGCTTAAGAAGTCCCTGTTTCTGGTGTTGCCAGATTGACGCTCTCCCACAAATATGGCAATTTCGGCAAAAGCGCTTGACGGCTTTGCTAATCCCTGGCCAGAAATACTCTCGTGCAACTTGTGCTAATGTTGCGTCTCTTCCGGGATGTCCAGAAACAGCTACGTCATGGATATTTCTTATTAGTGCTGTCGTTAGTGGCTCGTATACAGGTACCCAAAGACGCCCTTGGTAACGAAGAATTCCGTCTTTTTCATCGAAAGAACAAGCTGCTATCATTGCTTTGAGAGGTTTGGGCTCATCTGAGCCTTCCGTTTGTATCTTTAGGTCCTTAGGCCATGCTCGCTCTTCATTTTTTACCGCCTGCACTATCTGTTCATAAGTGGTATCATTCAGAAGAGCTTCATTCCAAAGTGATTGCAGCTCTCTATTGACGAAAATTTCATGACCTTCAATTAGGTTTGTTCGACCAACACATAACTTTTCAACGGTGATTGGGTTTAAAAGTTGCCTCTCTCTGTAGAGAAGACGAGGGTCTCCTTCTTTGGGTTTATCTTGATCCCTTCGCGAAAGTGCATCTGGACGTTCGTTATTCGATCCTTTCCTATATTCAATTTTATATCTGAATCTGGCCATAAATTCCGCCCATCGAACTTGT
This sequence comes from Oidium heveae, assembly GCA_003957845.1. Lineage (NCBI taxonomy): Eukaryota > Fungi > Ascomycota > Leotiomycetes > Helotiales > Erysiphaceae > Oidium > Oidium heveae. The sequence goes on along the minus strand of QVIK01000628.1, from coordinate 1,928 downwards.
CTTTCAGTTAATCTTCTTGTCGTCAAAAAGTACTTCAGATTCATGTGATCGGTCATTATTGTAAAAGCTTCGGCAAGACCTCTGAGTTCAGCGTCCCACTCTTTCATACAAGCTACAACAGCCAAGAGCTCTTTGTCATGGATCTCGTAATTCATTTCTGGACCACTGAGTTTCCTAGAGTAATATGCAACTGGTTTCCAGACCTTATCGTCTTGTTTTTGAAGAAGACATCCTCCAATTGCATAACCAGAACTGTCAGCTTCTAACATAGTCTTGCGGTCAGGATCCCATTGAGCTAAGGCAGGTTCCGCTACAAACTTTGACTTTAGTATTTCAAATGCCTCTTGTTGTTCATCGCCCCACTTCCAGGGTGTACCTTTACCTGTTAAAGATGTCAAAGGAGCGCATATTTTTGAGTAATCGCTAATAAATTTTCGGTAAAAATTGGAAAAACCTAAAAATCCTCGAAGACTTTTTGTTGAAGTTGGCGCTCCCCACTCTGCAATTGCTTTAACTTTTTCGGGGTCCATTTTTACAGAGGGCATCGTGTCGTCTGCTGAAATAATGAAGCCAAGATATTTAGTCGTTTTAACACTAAATTCGCATTTATCAATATCCAGACCTAATCCGGCTGCTTTCAACCTTTCTAGTACTAACTTAACGTGTTTTTCATGCTCTTCAACACTACCATCTGTGTATACTAATATGTCGTCAACGTAGGCTGAGCAGAATTCGTCTATATATCCCTGAAGCGTCTCATTTATATATCTTTGGAAAGAGGCGGGAGCTCCATTTATGCCGAAAGGCATCACCATCCATTCGAAAAGTCCAAACCTAGTGCGAAAGGCCGTCTTCCATTCGTCTCCTTTTTTTACACGAAGTTTGTGAAAAGCTGCTCTTACGTCCATTTTAGTGAACCATTTAGCTTTACTTAATTTTCCAAGAGTTTCTTTGATCAGAGGAATTGGATAACGATCTGCCCTTGATATTGAATTTAAAGCTCTATAATCGACGCAAAACCATAATCCTCCACCAGGTTTCCGAACGAACAAAACTGGTGCACCCGCAGGTGAGCTACTTGCTCTAATATAATTCTTATCAAGTAGGTCTGTCA